>VDFB02393374.1:0-15247 GCA_007258455.2 Sequoia sempervirens | reverse complement strand
ATCTGGCATCCCCACGGGAAAGTGTTGAAAAACACTTTAAGAATTGAACTTTGATTAAATCTTCCTCGAACCATCATACAGGAAAGACACTTACTCAAAAGGGGAGAAGAATCCGATATTGGATCAAAACACTTTCATCTAAAACCTTGTGAGTGTGTGCATGCATTCCATCTCTAAACCATTTTGACTTCCGGAATCGGCCGGAGCAGGTTATATAAATATCTTAACTTCAAAAGCATCCTGGACATTGCCTCGCTGCCAGTCAGGCGTCCATAGCCCTGATGAGGTTGTCGCCACAATTCTCACGAATATTGCTCCACTACCGGCCGGGCGTCCATAGCCCCGATGGAGTTACTCGCATGTTCCCAAAACCAATATTTGATAATATTTTCTTTTATTTTCATTTTCTTGATATTTCAGATATTTCTTTCAAGCACATTTTCTTTTCTTTCTTTTGATTTCCGTCAATTCCTCAATTGGCTGGCAAGCAATGAAGCCTCCAATGGGTTTGAGAATTGTAGTGGCGCTGAAGCAAGATGTAAGATTTTCACCTGCTAAGACCTTTCCCAAGAAACCAAAATGACTCAGAATGGAGATAGGTAAGATTTTTAAGGTCTTCAGACTCCTGTGTTAAGACACAATAACGGGTTAACCTCCCGAGACGAGTTCAATCACTAATTGGATGATGACAAGAGGAAAACAACCTGTCTTTTTCAGAAATTCCAGCGGAAAGAAACCACGTTGTGAAGATTAAAACCATCATCACCCTCATCGCAATGGGAAACCCAAAATCTTTGCCCATTCCAAACCAAAACCACTTGAGCGGACAACTCAAGGGACGGAAACGCCAAACCAAAAACCCAAAGGGCAACAAACCCAAACCAAAACGAAAGAAACACATGAAAGCAAACCTAATCTAATATATTACAACGTAGGCTCTCAGAGAGAACCTAGGGTTGGAAATAATGCCTGAGAAATCTCCCATCACCCGGCAATGGGATATCCCCTCCTATTCTTGTTCGTAACCTAAATGCATCATTTCCCAGGATCTCAGAAGCTTGATCGGGGTCCAACCATGATTTGTCGATCCACCCGTTCATGACCCTTTGATGCATGGTGAAACTTCCCATAGTTTCATCTCTTTTCTCTTCCAAGTGCGTCAACTGAGATAGCCTTGTTTGAATCTGGTCCTCTCCCCAATTGACTTCTTCGCATTCTTCCTCCGGGACTTGCTCTGAGGAAGTTTTACCCATGGCACCTATGTTCTCTGAATAGAAAGCTTCGTAAATGGGTAACGATAAGTTTCTGATGGGGGCACTTTCTGTTTCTTGCTCCACATCTTTTAACATAGAATCTCTGAACGTCCCTTCATTCTCATTCCTACTTGAATCATTTTCAATCAACACTCCGGTGAAGGCAGGCGTATCTTCCTCCCCCTCCAAGCTTTGCAACGTGAGGACTTCTTTCTTAACAGGCTTGTACGTACCCAAATCAGTCTCCATGAGTAAAACATCACTATTTTCACCACATTCTGTAATCATTAATTTGAGCCGTGGTGTACTTTCAATTTTTATCTGATTTGGAACTCCCTTCCAAGGCAACCACATGTGGGAGAAGTCAGTTGCGATGTATCCATTCAATTTTCTGGACCAATCTCTGCTCAATAGCATGCCATAACCATCCGGTATATCCACAACTGATATGTCGATGCGACTCTGAATTCTGGGGTCCGCCGCTAGCTGCATATGAATACCATTTAATTCCCCTATAACTAGAACTTCAGACTTATCCAGCTGAGTCACTTTCTTGTTGGTCTGGAGCGGAATTATACCCAACGCCTGACATACCTTCAAAGGCATGACATTACTTGATGCACCGGAATCAATCAAACAATTGTGTAGTAACTTTCCAAAAATTCTAACTGAGACTAGAAACGGGGCTGGCTCACCCCTCCCTTGATAAAATACCACTGGCTTCTTCCTTTCATCTACTGAAGCATTCTTCTTTTCATCCTTTTTGTCCATTGAAGCTTGATTGTCTTGAACAACCTGTCTTGGATTTTGCGTTTGCTCTTGTTTTTGCTTTTGCTCTGCAGGAATATTGAACCGTTTCTTTTTATCTTCGATCCATGATCTTTCAGGAGTGTTTGAAGAACCTTGTACCACACCTACAAAGTTTTGAGGTTGTTGTGGAGCTTCCCACGTGTCAAATGGCGCGTGAGGCACTTCTTCTACCATATTCGTGCTCTGCACAGGATGAGACTGTGTGTTCACAGGGGAATTCCTTGGTGCACTGGTTGCTTCTTGTGATGTACTCCTCGCAACGGGCGCTTCATACACACTTCTCAGAACTGTATCTCTAACCTCTGAAATCTTCATTAACTCATGTAAGGGGAGACTAACCTTCATCCTTTTGAATTCTTCTAACACATAAGAGCCAAGTCTTTTCACGTCCTCTCTAGGAAGACTCTCCTTTTGTCTTTGCTCAACTTGATGAATTGGCTGCTGAATAACTTGTTGTCCATTTCCGCCTTGCGTCGCACTCTGCCCCCTGTACTCTGGAGAATCTCTTGGTAGACCTGGGTTGTTGCTTGCGTTGGGATGTGGTGGAGTTGTAAAATTATTAGGAGGTATTGATGATGTAAGTGGCTCTTTCTGATGATAATTCCTTTGATACACTTTAGGAGCTTCACCTCTAGTGGTTTGAAAAGCTTGTACCTCCCTACTTCCTTCCACCGAGACACTGTTGTTGAGAGGCGGAAAAATATAACCATCCCTATGAAGAGACTCCTCTGGTGATGCATATGTGGCGTGAACTTCTGACGGTACTTGAAACTCTGGCATCCCCACGGGAGCGTTTGATGAAGCTGATGGAAATTGGTGATTAACTGGCGGGGGCGTGTAACTCTGAAACTCAGGCGGAAAATTGCAATCCTCTATTATCAATGCCTGATCATATCTGGGTGCTGGGACTAATTCATATCCTGTAATTGGAGGGCTTTCTGTGGCCCCTGTATTACTTGCTTCACTTTTGAGAATACCAGCCACAACTTGGAATTCGTGGCACTGAAGTTCAGAGTGCTGGTTCGTGTTATGTAACCTACACCATCCTGACGAGGCAGTTTCAGCCATATAAATTCTATCTGCAGGACGATTTTCGGGAGGTGGCGGATTGTCCAATGGCGATGGGACACCTCCATTGTTGGGCCCAGTATTCCAGGACCTCTTCTGAAATCCTTGATTATTGTTCCTATACCCATGACTGTTTTCATGACTATATCCTTGATGGGTATCTTGATGACTTGGAGGATTATGCTGATATCCTCGGTTAGCACCTTGGTGTGCCTGATAATTTCGTGGCATAGCTTGTGTCTGATTATTTTGACTTTTGAGGTGAGTCACCTCAGCTGACAGCCTCTTCACTTGTTCTATCAAATCTTTCATTTCATCTTTCTCCTCTGAAGTTTTCACTGGTGGCACTGTGTTTTGGAGATAAACAGGCTGTGGGACTTGCGTCTGGGACAAAGGCATCCCAGGATGGAGAACTAACTGACTTGATGGTGCTTGAACTTGATAAGCTGGCTGTGGAATTGCATTTAATGCCGGAACTTGTTGATTCCATGTTGAGCCGAACATTGGCATTTGATTGTTTGTTGTAGCCAGGCCGGTGTAGAGTACGGGCCCAGTTATATTCTGTCCTAAACCTTGACTTACTTCAACAGCTTTAGCGTAAGCTTGATTTATATTTGCTGGAGTGGGGTGAGATCTTACGAACATTGCAGTCAAAGGATCAAGTGCTGAATAGTAGCTTTCTCGAGCGTCATCAATGACATAAGGAGTGCGTAACCTATTGAGGGCCTTTTGGAATCTATTGTTGAATGCATGAATGGGCTCTTTGTCTTGTCTTCTCACTTCTGCAAATTGACGATAAAGCTCTACAGGGGTGGCTGGTATACCAAACTTTCCGATGAAGGCCTCCTTCATCTGCTCCCATGTCCTTATAGACCCCACTGGTAGGTGAATGAACCAAAAATGAGCCTCTTCTCCCAAAGAATATGGGAATAGGCGGCAAGCCACGTCTGCATACCCAATCTGCCTATTGCGTAGGTGACCTTCAAACATCTTGATATGGTCCTCGGCCGTGTAGTTAACATCATTGGCAATGAACTTAGGACAAAAATTTTCAGGATTCTTTGGCATCTCATGGTAGTCTTGAAACTCTAGCGGAGATGGGTTGGTAACCAACCATGTAGCACCGTTGGAGCGGGTTGACCTCCTTGCTGACCTCCTGGTTGACCTCCTGGTTGAGCCATTGCTTGAATTGGTAGTCGCCTTTGATATACAATAACTTGGGCTGATTGTTGTACAACAGCTTGAACTTGTTTCGGCTGAGCAAACCTCGGAGCACTAGGTGGGGTTCTGAACAAACTTGAGATTTCTTCTCCGCTTTCTTCGCTTGGCTGAACTTCTTCGTTGGATAAGAATTCTTCACTTGACTTGACTTCTTTGCTTGAATGAACTTCTTTCATCTTCCTTGATCTTGTAGGTAGCTCTAACTCCACAAAATCTTTATATGAACTGGGCGTAGACCTCAAAATTCTCTTCAACTTGTCTGGCGAAAATGAACTGATACGATCCAGGATGTAGCTGACCGTTCAACTCTGAGAGAACACCATCTTGACTTCTGATAATTTTCTCCAATAGAACTTTTGTACTTCAAACCCTTTCTACTTCAACCCAATTGTATGTTGTAGCTGCTAATTGCCCTCCTTCTAGCGCCAATTCTATTGACGTGGTTTTTGAGACCGCACCAACACAAAATAAAGTCTCCCAACAGACGCTCTATCCTCTCTTGAACAAAGTATTCAAAGATGCTAAGATTAAGTAGTAAGATCATACTTAACTCCAAGGTTCCTTGAGCGGTAATAGGCTCAGCTTTGGCTCGATGTGATATTGCCGTATGTCATAATTTACACAATTGTTCACTCGCTAACAACAAACAAGATTACGGGCTTCGCAGGATTCAAATGATTTTACAGAGCGCAAGTTTCCTAATTTAACCGAAATGAACTGAATTTAAAAAGGGTAGGGCCTAAGAAGTTTATGTTCTATTCTAAATGCAAGATATGTGGAGCTTTGTTTCAATAGACTTCAACCGGATTTCACCTAGCCTCCGTCGGACAGCCTCAGTAAAATCGGTGCAATCTTCAAAGGGGATAGCAAAAGGTATTCAAGTTATAGTTTAACATACATACACCATCAGAACAACGCATATAAGCATGTAAACCACAACCGAAGTTAAACACAAAATAATCTCCAGTCGACCACGCAAGGCGAACTTATCATCAACAAGCCGCTAGTGGTATGGAATAAAGCGAAGCTATCTCAATAAAACACCACACACCAACGTAAGCTACTTGCATGAATTTAAGCTACTTGGATACGAAAGGAAGAAGAAATCTTGCTAGCATTTCATGACAAGACGAATTCCATCATCAATGAAAAGATCTATTATCATAAAATGTGTTACACAACAATCTCTTCAAAAGTTTTCAAAGGGAAAACTTTCTTTCTTCTCCAAATGATGCAAAAATGCTCTACAATGCTACACTATCTAGCTCTAATGCTCTCTCAATGTCTACTCTAATTCTAACGCCTCTACTCTAATGAGATTACAAATGAGGGGGACTCCCCCTTTATAGCTCACAAGTCCCAAAAGATTTCCGCTAGGGGTTACACCGGTCGGATGGCCCAGATTGTGCCACCTCAGCCCTAAATAATATTGCCCTAAAAACCGCCACAGAGGAGAGTGGGGTAATAAATGCGCCATAATGTCCACCATCATCCTTCTAGAAGATTCCATTTGTAGAGGCGTTCACACTGTTCTCGATCTTCTTTCTTGGCGTTGTTCTTTGATTTCTTCCACTTGAGGGTCTTCATCTTCAGTTTTGAAATGTTTCTTCAACACTTAGCCATTTTTCGCAACTTTTCTTCCCTCGAAGTTGAAATCATCTTCATCGTGCTTCCACCACTTTAAACCACCATCGCTTGACCTCGACGTTCCTCTTGCAAAACAAGCAAGGAGAAGAGTATTAGAACACTTCACAATATAAATTCGACTTACTTACCTGATTTTCATGCTTTGATCTCCGAGCGTTCATTGCCAACTTTGTGTTCAAGTTCATGCCTTAGACAAACTTCATCTTTGAGAAATTCATTTCACCTGCTGGAGCTCTGATAACCTCGATTTTATTCATTTCTGGCTTGAGTAAACTATCTTCACGGAGGACTGAAGCAAATTTACCTAGGCAGTTCCTTTCAAATTCATCGTCTGGAGAATTTCATCTTGAAAACACGTTTTCTTCACATTTGCCTTAGAAAATTTTTCAAATTTCCCTTAGGAAATTCATCAACCTGATGCCCACTTAAAATCTTCCCAAAATTCTCGACAAGCTGTGGAAGACCTTAAAATCAACTCCTCATCGATAATCTTCGATACCGAGAAGAAAATTTTCTCCAGAACGCATCGAACCCATGGGTGCACAACGAACGGGTTCATTTTATTTCTCTAAATTTTGAACCTTAGAAAATTATTTCCCTGTGAAATTTAAATTCATTCTTCACATCTGTGAGTATCCTGTGTTGCTCTGACTTGGAAAAATTTATATCAACCCGTGCAGCTGGCTTTCACTGACTTCATCTTTGGCGGCCCATCTGTGCTTCAAGAAAAATTCCATCACCTCTCCAGACTTAAGCATTTTTCTAAGGGAGAAAATATTTTGTGCCTTAGAAATTTTTAAATCTTGCTCATCTTTACCTGCGAGAAAATCACCAACTTTACTTAGAAAATCTTCATGAGGGCGCCTAGCAAAATTTTTTTTTCTCCGACATCTTCAAGGCCTTAAGAAAGAGTTTATCATCTTGAAAGTTTCAACACCTAGCAATTTGCCTCACTTCACATTTTATTTCACTTGGAAAATTTCTTCACTTGAAGTTCCAACGCCTTAGAAATTTTTTTTTATTTTTTTATCTTCACTCAACATCTTAGGCGCATTTTGTGTCGGAAGGAAGATATTTATCTTGAAAATTTCTCATCACCTAGCAAGTTGCTTTACTTCACATTTTATTTCACCCTTCTAGGCGCATAACATACTTGACATTTTAAAATCACGCCTTGAAGTATTTTCTCACACATATCATCTTGGGCGCTTATCACTTAGAAGAAATTTGAAACCACGCCTTAGCATTTTACTTCTACCACCTCACACGCCTTTGGAAATTTTCTAACACCTTATGACTCCTACCACCTTGGCGCATGTAGCACACTTGAGAGGAATATTCAAATCCACGCCTAGCAAAGAATTTTCACCCACCTTTTACCTTATTTACTACCTTTATTCACCTTTCACATCTCAACTTTGGGCGCATTTGAGACATAGAGGAGGATGGGCGCATTTTGCATATACAAGAGGATGAAGTCTTTAATGCCTTATGTGGTGACCTTTCAGCTCCCTTTGCTTTGTCCTTATGTGGCCCCATTTGGGCGCATTTCTTGCCTTGAGGAGGATGAAAACATTTGACTAGTTGACTTTCTTGGGCGCATTCTTGCCTTGATGAAGGATGGGCGCATTTCACCATGCATGGAGGATTAAAACTTTGACTTCCCTTGACCATTTCTAGTTTGGGCGCATTTTCACATAGCTGCAGGATGAAACATGTTGACCCATTTGACCTCTTTTCAGCTGGGCGCCTTTTGAGGGTGGTGAAGGACGAGTTCAAACACTTAGAATTTTTTTTTTTGCTATCAACTTCCCTTGGGCGCATTTTGGCCTAGCAACAGGATGAAACAATGCCTTAGAAGATTTTTCATGCTTCCACCCTACCAACTTAGGCGCATTTTGGGGTGGCAGGAGGATGAACATCTTTGACTTCTCCTTGACTTTTTGCATCTTGCGCGCATTTCGCCCTGTGTGAAGGATATACCTCATACTTAGAAATTTTTTTATCACATCTTCATCAACTTGAGTTGGGCGCATTTCGAGGTGGCAGGAGGATAAAGCTCCAGACTTAGAAATTTTTTCATCTTTGCCGGTCTCTTCATGCCTTACTATAAATAGTAAGCCTCTTGATTTTGCGTCTCTGAAGCTCAGATTGCTATGAAATTTTAAACACTGGATCCTCGCGACCTTGTCAACCTGTCGGCACTGCCATTTTTAGTCACCCTGCTATTTTTAGCATGTTTCCGAGGGTGTTTTACTATAAATAGTAACTTCATGTTTCTGATAGCTCCCATGCTCCGATCGAGTTGGAATTTGGATGAGGCGCTCCTCACCACGTGACCTGCCTGCTGACACCGACGCATGCACTCAATTTACTATTTTTAGCCAGTTTCCAAATTGACTTACTATAAATAGTAAGTGCTCCGACGATTTGAAATTTCACCAGATAGCTCAAGAACGCTGGATTGCTGGTTTACATCACAGATTTTGAAGATTTTGACTTTTGATGCCTATTTTTAGGCTTCAAGTCGAAACCCTAACTTGCACCGCATGACAAAAAGATCTCCGCTTTGTCTTCGCTTTCGTGGCATTGCGACGTTTCGCGGAATCAATTGGCCGAGGCGACCGCCGACACACCTCGCTAAAAATAGTAAAGTTCCCTTACCGAAGTGATTATCCTCGCTTTTGCATGTCATACCATCGCTGGCTCGAAAACCCATCGAATCATCCCCATTATGCAAAGAAACCCCGACATGCAAACCCTAAAATAATTCTAAGACCGGGAATTCAAAGTTGTCGCCTCGCTTTGCATGCTACATCGCTATAAGGTCTTGAAAACCCAAGGAATATCCGCATATGCAAAGAAAAACTCTGGCATCTGACCGAAATTGGGTATTGGGGCTTCCGGATCGCTAAAAATAGTAAGTCACCGTTGGGCCAAATTTGGCATGCAAGCACCGGGATATACTCGAAAGTGTGGTGTGATCGTCGGTTCTAAAAAATGCCTATGAATCGCCAGAATTTCACACTTTACTAAAGATAGGTACTTTGACCTGAGTATGGTCGGTGACCGGCCGGAAGCATACCGACAAGAACGTTAAGCTCAAGTTTCAAGTTATTCACCTCGTTTGACTTCAAATTGGCTGAAAGACTCAAACCCTAATTTCAGACTTGGCCAAATTCATGTTGAAGCTTGCAGACGGAGCGTCCCCAGGAAGCAGACCATAGAAAAGAGACAGACGGAGAGAGAGAGAGACACAAAAACCAAAGCCAAAATGACCAGAATGGAGCAAAATTTAGGGGTCCCCATCTTGAATGGGGCGATGTGTGAAAAGGTCACAACAGGTACATTAGCACTGATGAGCAGACGACGGATATTCTCACCAAGCCTCTCGCCAGGATAAAGTTTGTGTACTTCTGAGATAAGCTTGGTATGGTGGAGAATCCAGCCTTGACTGAGTAAGAGTCTCAGTATCAGTGAGCCTTGTTAATGCATTTTCTTCTGAGACGGAAGAATTTGAGGTGCAAGCGCTTGTTAATGCATTTTCTTCTGAGACGAAAGAGTTTGAGGTGCAAGCCCTTGTTAATGCATTTTCTTCTGAGACGGAAGAATTTGAGGTGAAATCCCTTGTTTCCACCCTCTGAGCTGAGTCATGGTGGATGTCATGTGTGAGACTCCATGACATATGTTGTACTTGTGTTTCACCCTCTGAGAGAGTCATTGTGAAAGTCACGTTGAGGTGACAACATCACGCAAGTGATGAACACTTGTACTTACCATATTATGGTTGATATCGAGATGATATCTAATATCACGTTGAGGTGATATTCTTCTCTTCATATCTGGTTGTAGCCAATGTGATGGACATCATACTGAGATGATTTGTCTTGTGCAGCTGGAAGTTCTCTCCCTAGCTGAGAGGGAGTGTTAATGATAGTTACAGCTTCAAATGATCCTTCCAGCTCAGTCCAATTGGAGGCAACATAAATTAAATGATAGCCCTTAGGCTATTTAATTTATATTCAATTTTGTATTGACTTACATTTAATGAGGAGGCGTGAATGTTATGAGGCCAACCTCATTCCTTATTTGTTATTATATTCTCTCTTGGCAACATTATAATTCTGGGCCGACCTTCATTGGAAATTATAATTTATCTTGGCCGACTTGTTATTTGTTTAATCTCTTCTTGAGACCGACTTTGTTCTTGAAGAGGTGCAACCTTTCACATAGTATTGTATATATAGAAGATCAATTGACTCCCTTGGATTATCATCTAGTGCGAATTATCTTCAAGGGCGAATTTCCATGCAAGTGCGAATTCCTTATTAATAGATTGCGAATCATTAAAGATCAGAGATTGTGAATATTGTCAAGAGCGAATTCTACAAGTCCGAATTCTGTCAAGTGCGAACTCCTTCAAGTGCGAACTGTCAAGTGAATTCTAGTTTTGGTAGGGTTGGCAATTTAGTTGGTGAGTCTTGATAATTTTGGTAGTATATTCTTCCACCATCTTTGGAGTTCAAAAAAGGCAATATTATAACTTATGTTATAAAGTTAAAAGTGACCCTCCTTGGACCCTCACACCTACGAAATGGCGACTTAAAGTTGTTTTAAAAAAGCAACCCTCATGACTTATGTTGGGCGTCCAAGATGAGGATTAAAAGATAATAAAATTAAAATTAAAATATCTTTCTTGGGAGTTGGGCGTCCCATTTGGAGGGAAAAGGAGATTTAAAATTGTTGCCCTAATCTCTCTCTCATTTTCTATTTAAACGTACTTAAGCTCACATTTTGGGATATGTTGAAAATGATAATGTTATGTTGTCGGATTGGAACCTGATTGTTCTTTCCTAAATCTTCAGAGGACGAAAACCCTCTCTATGTTGCAAGTTTCAGATTTGGAAGATAATCCCTAGCTGGTTGGGTGTGATTGCATTTAGTAATCACTAATCACCATTGGAGCTTATTAGTGATGGTTTGTTTTCAGTTTTTTGGTTACTTATGATGATTTCTAGCTATGATAACTATTATTGCAAAGGTTTGGAGTATTTTTGTAGTGCTTCTCAAGAGTTCTATGCTTGCTGGCTGTACCATTCTCACCTAGGCTAAACCCACGTTTTTGCTTATGCTGATTGGAGGAGGGCATAACGTTTTGTGGGTATTGATGCATATGATTCCTCATCCTTGGGCACCACCTTATGCCAAAGAGCAGATTTTTTAAGAAAGGTTTGGATTTTCCCTAGCTGGTTGCCTACCTTGCTGGCCTGAACAGTTTGTGCTAGAGTGGATGTGCTGGTTATGAGGTTATTTACATCTTGTTTGGTGCAACTTTTGATCCTCATGATGGCACCTAGATTTCACTAGGATGTTGTTGATGATTCTATGGTGTTTGGGGTTGGATTGGAGTGCATTGTATGGAACTGCGATTGATTGTAGCTTGCTGGTTGGTGTATCAGTTTGCTGCAACTTCATTATCAGACCTGTGATATTCATATCAGACCTTTGCAGTGGTATACCAGGCCTATTATTGCTCCATTTAGCCATGTTTTATGATATGCTCTTGCTAACATGTTGCAGGGATTGATTAGAGTCTCAATGGGTTGACTTATTGTAATGTTTGCTTCATGTTTCAGTCTCATATTTCAGCTATACAGCAGTATTGTACTTGTTAGCATCTTTATTGAGCCTTCTTGTAACACTGTTTTGGTAGTACCATTTAGTGAATTGCTTGTCTTTGGTTTTTATGCTAACCCCATTGAATAAGTGGCATTCCCGCTGAATAAGTCAATGAACTCTCTTTGAATTTCATGTTATGTCTGCTAAATAAGCGGATGTTTACTTTCATGTTGAGCTATGCATCCCATTGCATAAGTGGTTTTGGACAGCTAGCGGCCTGATGGTTTCATTTCTTGCAACTTGTAATTCCTACTGAATAAGTGGATGTTTCCTATGTTTGAAGATTTCATATTCACCCCACTGAACAAGTGGTCCATTTAAATAGCAGAGTATTGTAACCTTACCACCTTATGCTCTCACCTTGCCCACATTGGGATCTGGGTGATTAGAAAGTGGAAGGGAGTTTACTTAAGTTGATCATGTTTGATTATTGGCTTACACTAACAAGTTGTGAAGTTTTTAAAAAAATAAAAAAAATAAGGGTGGGTTATTACAAAGTTCCAAAGGATGTTTGTGTTTGGAGACAAATGAAAATGGGAGGAAAAGAAACAACTGCCATGTAAACCTAAGAAAGAACTAACTACATATGTAATGTCCCTTGTTGAAGTTTTGTGATCTTTTTGTTTAGTGACTGAAAGAAAACCTGTGCTAATCTATGGAGTAGAAAACTCTGCCCTAAATGTTTCACCAACATAAAATGTTCGGAATTAGAATCAAACTAATTAATTACAAAATGCAATTTTTGTATTATATATATATATGCAGTGTTTTCAGAATTTATACAGCTTTTCATTTTGTATTTTCAGATCACAGAATTACTGACAGCAAAACCAAATAAATTCAAATCCTAAATTAAAAAATTAGAAAATGAGAATTAATTATTAGAGTTTAATATCAGCTTCCTACAAAACAGCAAACAACACCCAAATCAACTCAATATCTAAAATTAAATTAACTGACCAATCAGTGGCCTGTAGTGGAATGGCAAATGTGGAACGCAGATTGAGTCACAAGGAGGTTCCATAATCAGTTTTCCCAATCACTCAGCCAATATGCAATTTCCCAGATTGATCTTGCTAGACCTTGCAATAATATCAAGGATAGCAAGCCAACAAACACACAACCACTCGCCAATTTAATTGAATTCAAACAAGTAATTTAGGAAATGGGATGCGGCTGGGTTAGGTGGTTTGCCAACAAAATTTCAAACTGAAATTATAACATATGGCCCCCAAATATTCAGTATAGAATGGAGGCAGTTAAAGGAATGCACAATCCACAATTAAATGATGGTTAGGATTTTGAGCGATAATGTAAACAGGAGGCTGATGATATGCTTATTAATAATTCTAGATGAATCAAATAACATCACATTTTAGGTCACCAAGTCACATAAAATCATTTGCAATAAATAAATGCTTTGTATTAACAATAAATCTATTTCAGTTCAGCATTCACCAGTTGATGAGGCATAGCAGTTTAGAGTAAACATTCAACAAAATAAGTAGCAACCACTGACCAAACTGCAGCACAATAATTGTCCATAGTTACCAGTGCGGCAAATGTAATATCCCTAATGGATATTAATGCTAATATTCTTTAAATCCTCAGCAAACATATATTTTAAGTGATATGCTAGGATACAACTATAATATCCCGGCTAAATAGTTTAGGGCAAATATGTAACTGATTTAATATTCTTAACTAGAACTTATGAACCCTAAATTTTCTGCCACTTTTCTTATTTGACACTAATAAATTTCTGATTTAAATGATTTACCCAAGTTTAGCACGAATCCAAAAATTTATCTTCACATTTGCATAAGAACTTTGAAACCCTAATATTATAGATCGGGTTCACAAATAAGGTAAACAGTAGGTTTAACATTTACCCAGATCTAGTAAACTCAAATTGTAAACATTACTTGGCATTCATTGATACCCAAACTTAAGGGTTTGAATTGATGACTTAAGATTTTGAGTTTTAACAAGATTCAGCAAAGACCCCAAATCATTCTTCACATTTGTCCTTTATCTTGACTACTCAAATTGCAAATCAGGTTCCCAAATGGTGTAAGATCAATTGCAGAGCTTCTCATAAATGAAATGGCCTGGAGTACATTAGTAGATGCTGCTACAACAGCAATAATAGATTGAAATACAACAGTTGCAATAATAATAAAACCACAGTTGCAACAACAAACTGAAGATACAGTGCTTCCTAATATCCTATATTATAGATCATCTATTATAATTAACGAATCTGTAAAATGTTAAAATCTAAAACATCCATGACAACCGTAAATGTCATGTAGACTCCATATTGTTGATGTCAACCATCATTAAAGTCCAATATGACCTTTGGATGAGATTGCTCCTTTGGCCATGCATGAGATATTTAGGGTTTTCATCCTTTGACCTCTAACAAATCCATGGGTTTTGTCCTCGAATCTGGGTGTTTGAATCAAGTGCTTAGAATGGTTTTCTAGTTATGGTTTCTCAATATTTCTCATAATAATTCTTCGATTAAGACTCTAAATCCTTAATACCCATAGAAAGAATGTCAGACTGCATTAAATGCCAAGACCTCATGATTGGTACATGATAGAGAATGCCCATACCTAACGAGCATATTTTTTCCTTTATATCGCATTTGAAATTGTGCCACATGTGCTTGGATGTACCCAAGAGGCATGGGGGAATGTTTTTTGTGATTTGCAAGTGTCCTCTACAATAATGGTAGGAGGCCCTGTGGGGTTTGAACTTTAACCACTACATTAATGGCAACAAAGGTTGCCTTCTTTGTTTGCATCGCCGGAGGTACACATGGATCTACACCCTAAATATTAAATAATGTTTTCTTGGTGGGAGAAAACAATTTTTAGAAATTGTCATGTCGAATATGATCATGAATGGCATTTTGAGATAAGCCAAAAGGTAGGTGAGGTGAAAATTGCAAAATAGGTAGGATTATTAGGATTATTGGAGTTCCAAAGTTGGAGATACTTTATGACTCTTGCCACTAGTTGGAGATCAGAGTTCAAGTAAGAGGCATGATGGCTAGGACAAGTCTAAAACTATGACACGGCAAGGAAAAGAATGGGGTTTGGAGGAAAGGGATGATAGGATGGAAAACTTCGATAGCCTGAAAGGAGAAGGAAATGAAGGTAGGAGATGGATGTGAGGTATGCTTGGATAGATAAGTTCGACACTTCGACAAGCATAAAGGGAAGGTAGAGTTGGGAGGAAAGGTATGCTAAGATGAGGAAGTCTAAAAGTTCATTGAGGACCAAGGATTAAACTTAGACGGGAAAGAATGCTTGGACGAGGAACTTCAAAACTCTGATGATGGACAAACACTTAGAAGACTGGGCATCCTTCAAACTTAGAGATATCAAGGACCTTATATAGAAATAGGGGGAAAGAAGAGGAAGAACACACATGAAATTGGTACGATGTAAGTAGTATATCTTTACTTTGTTATAGTCGGCCGTAGTCGGCCTTGGTTGTAGTCGGCTAATTGCTAATAAAACTATAGTTAGTAGGAATAATACATGTCATGTACTTTC
>VDFB02393373.1:0-26981 GCA_007258455.2 Sequoia sempervirens | reverse complement strand
TTTGATTTCAAGCAAAACGATGAACATGAAATTTCACTTGGTAAATTTTCCACTTTATAGGAGTTCGATATGTAGAAATTTTGATTTCCATGCACTACATTAGTAGTTGGAATATGATTTACTGTTGGCTTTCAATTGGTGAATATTGGAATTGACATCCTCCCTTATATAAATTCGTTGCATCTCTATATGATTTTCTCTTGGTAATCAATTTCTATTCATTGTCGTTGGTAGAAGCGATTATATGCATATTTGATGATTTTCCCCAATTGTTTAGAAATCACTGATTTAACACTAGAATATGATTCGACGAGCCATATAGTTGTATATTTTACAAAAAGCCTTAGGTTAGGCTATATGCTTTATAAACCCTCGATGACTTCGCTATGTTTTTATGCTAGCTTTTGATTTCAAGCAAAACAATGAACATGAAATTTCACTTGGTAAATTTTCCATTTTATAGGAGTTCGATATGTAGAAATTTTGATTTCCATGCACTACATTAGTAGTTGGAATATGATTTACTGTTGGCTTTCAATTGGTGAATATTGTAAATGACATCCTCCCTTATATAAATCTGTTGCATCTCTATATGATTTTCTCTTGGTAATCAATTTCTATTCATTGTCGTTGGTACAAGCGATTATATGCATATTTGATGATTTTCCCCAATTGTTTAGAAATCACTTATTTAACACTAGAATATGATTCGATTTGTTTTCATATAGTTGTATATTTTACAAAAGCCTTAGGTTAGGCTATATGCTTTATAAACTCGATTTATCTCCCTTTTATGTTTTTATGCTGGCTTTTGATTTCAAGCAAAACGATGAACATGAAATTTCACTTGGTAAATTTTCCAGTTTATAGGAGTTCGATATGTAGAAATTTTGATTTCTGTCATGCCCCGCCGTGCGAACCCCAAAGGAACTAATAACAATGGAACAATTTTTATTTTTATTTTAAAAGGAATATAATAACATACTTAAGTATTATAACATAACAATGTATTATGAGGCACAACTAGTTCCAATGGGGTACACGAAGTGACATGACTACACTAACCCATAACAACGATAATAAGATAACAATAATTAATCTATTGCGTAAATCTATTCATTCCCACTTCATCATTTAAAATATCCATTAACTATATCCATATTAATAACATATGCACATATGACAATACATGGAATTATAAAGATATAAAGTGTTACATCTTTCGATAGATACAACTCAACATAACCAACTATAACAAATGATCCTGAATAAATACATGGCTTGAATAAACATTACATCCAAATGATAGTAAAATACAATTGACTGGAAATACATGTCAATAACTACATATACAAATCACATCAAGGTCGTCCCAACACAAGTGGGAGACAATACATCAATGAATACATTACAACTGAAGTATATACATCTATCCGGTACAAAGAATTACTAGATCATCAACATCCTCCAAAAGCCCTGCAACAAGAAAATACATCTGCAACAAAAGAGGGAACCCAATGGGGTGCGAAGCACGTTCCACCCAACCACCCCCGTGCTGAGAGTAGACAAGGAAGGGTCCCCGACCAAGCACGACTAACAATAACAAAGACTAACTCTCGACAGACAACTTAACATCAAAGACCACTTAGAAACTCAACAACGACAAATCCAAAGGCACAACAACAAACCACTTCAGAACATAACAACAAGTCATCATCCACAACATCAATGAAACTCGGGACATAATATCAAAGACTAATTTCCATCAATAACCAAAGAGAAAATGATAAATCACTTAACCACTAGAGACACAATATCACTTAACAACCACAATCACAAAGTCACTTAACAACTACAAACACAATAACACTTAACACGAGGTTACAATGCTTACAGAGAACAAGATCATGAACATCGCACAATAACTGATCAACTGTCGACATAGGAAGAGTGTCATGCATAAATTGCCATGAGTTACCCTGGCTCAACCTTCCTAGGCTACCGGACCCCCATCCTGGGTTACCCTGGCTTGCCTCTACCGGCCGCCGGACCCTCACGCAAAACTATACATCCCATCTCATCTCAAGCCTTATCATTCACTTGCTTCACGAGAGAGACATTCTTTATCTTATTAGTGTGAAAGCCCCCCCATTAATTCATTTAGATTATCACTTAATTAAACTCTAGGTAGGTTACCCTGGCGCCCCTTTGTGTGCCGGACCCCCACAAAGAGCCACTCTCCTATCGACAACACACAAGGCAAGATACCACAATAGGTAAGTAGACAACATAAACTCTCCAATCCAAGGAGAAAACAAAGCAAGGAAACTCACTCCAAACACTGGAGGAAACCAATACGAATTCACACTCCTTCCAAAGGAGGTACAAATCTCATTACCCACTCCTATTTCCTACGAGGCACAAATCCCCGTTCGTGGAAACCGGGTACAACATCATAGTACAATACATCAAGGCGATTCACAAAATGAACCTCTACACATAACATCCCACTCTAGAGAATTTCTCTGGAAGACTTACATAGACCATTAACCCCATTTGCCCGACATGGAGAATAAAAGAAACATGATAAAAAAAACATTCCAGACAACTCAAAATCTAATGTTCGGGTTTCCTAAACCCAGTTAAACACAATTTCCAATCTTGCTTTTTCTCAAACAAAACACATCAAATTCACTTCCTAACATTGAAGTATTTACAACCCAATCATCCACTCTAAATTTTACAAGTAACTTCTCTAATCAAAGCATTCAAGTAAGTACAGTCATTCGACTAAAATAATCAATCACTTTTCTAGTTTCACGATTATATTCCCTAAATTTTACAGTCATGATCCAAAACCAACATTTAAATAAATAACGTCATCGATTTAAGATTGAAACAATCTTTTATTCTAAGGTTCACAATTAACTTCATACTCAAAACATCTTACTAAGTGTATAATCAACTATTTTAATAATTAAACATTTAATTAAACTACTTAACCTATATTTCGACATAGTATCAATAACTTAATTCAAATCAATATTTTCAATCAAACCTATGCTAAATTTTTCAACTATCATACTTTTAAAAATTATAATTTTAAATAAATATAAATATATATATATATATAAAACTAACTATTATAAAAAAACATATTAAAAAAAAACACCCATCATATATAAATGCATACGAATTAAACAAAACTTAAATTTAAATTTTAAATTTTAAATTTAATAAAAATTTTAAAACGAATTTCATTTAATAATAAATAACAAATAAATAAAAAACATATTAATAACAGCCATTCGCTGCCACTGTGGTACATAGTACCACAATCACCTGTGGTACTGTGTACCACAGGGCAGGCCGTGGCAGGCCGCAGCCCCATAGGCTGCGACCAGCAGCCTCGGCTGCCGTAGGCAGCCTTGGCTGCTGTGCGCAGCCTGTGGAGGCTGCGTACAGCCACCACATGGGCCGTGGGGGTACGGCCTCAGCCGACCCCCACCCCATATATATTTTTTTTTATAATTTTTTTTTTTAAATTCGTTTTTACATTATTATTTTATTTAATAACTTTTCTTTTTCTTTTTTTTTTATATATTTCATTTACAAAATTTTTGTGCACGGAAATCTGTGGCAAACAGATAAAAATTATTTATTTTAATAAATATTTCGTACGACACCTATTATGAAAATAATATGAATGTAAACATATAAAAATAAAGAGAATGCACAGTTTATTTACACAGTAAATTTTAAAATCTAATATATATATATATATATATAATATATTTTAAAAATAACCTTATATATATATATATACAGAATCTCAACATAATCATCAAAATAAATTGTTTTTCCTCACATACCCACTACAGATCAGGCAACCAATCACGAATAATAACAAAGAAAATATTTATTTTAGTAAATGCATAAATATATATATATATACAGCCCTAAAATTTTAATAGAATAAAAGACAATCAATTTGGTTTCAGAGGCTATTAATTTTTAACCCACAAATTGCATCCGATAATCAAATGATTTTCATTCTCAGAACAATATTTTTCTCAATCATATTGTATTAATGAACTACAGAAGATTTAATTTAGTTTTCAATAGAAATCAATCAAGAATATAACGCAACCAAACAAAACCCTCTTTCAAACAAAATATCGATTTAAAGTATTACAGACATGATTTTCTTTACAGAACAAAAGAATAAATAATAAATTTTATGGAACCTGGAGTCCTTCGTTCGGAGAAGAATCCCTTCTGAAGCCCCGCTCGATTTCCTTCTACAGCTCTATTCCCGAATCCTCGCCTGTAGCTCTTTTCTTGATCTTCTGCCCTCAACCTTCTTCTGAATCTCTCTTATTTTTTCAACCACAATAATTTTTACCAGGACACCCCAAAATCCCCAAAACTATCTTTTTTTTTAGATCCAGAATAATAGAGTAAGAACTTGTGTGTGAATCCTTCCCCCATAAAAATAATAAATCACTAATTAAAATCAATAAATCTTTTTCCGCTTTCTTTTCCAAAAAGCCTCCTTCCTTATTGGTCCTTTTTCAGCTTTTAAAAGCTCACATTTATCTAAAATTTTAATTGAAATAATTTATTTAAATTTAGATATTATCTTCACATAATTTCCTAATTTAATATTAATAAAAAAATAATATTTAATTACTCTCACAATATTAATTTAATTATAATTATTTGCACTCTTAAAATTAATTAAATCACTTTTAATTTATAATATATTTAATTTTAACATTTTTCTAACTCTCAAATAAATCAAATAACAATGCAACATTAATTAATTATTTTATGAAATACGATTAATTAATTAAACACTAACCAAGAATAAAATAAATACTCAACAGTGAAACTACATACAAGACAAAGACAAAACTTCAGTCATAACACAACGACTCACAACAGACAACAGACTTGGGACAGGGACACTTCCAAACCTACTCCCTTTTTCAACATTTTACCCATTGGGTTAATTTATTGCTCGCCCTGTCCTGCCGAAGCAGGTGGAATCGAGACTTATCCCTGCAATCCTGCATCCAAATAAACGTCAAGTAGCACATGTATATATAAAATCAACATCCTATCATGAGAAGGAATTGCAGTGTAGCAAGGCACTCGTAGACGAGTGATGCTACCCTGTCCTCTCACCTAGTCTATTCTAACAATTACAATACCAATAACGAACTAACATTTCTAACCAAATTGCTCATAAGATAACATGATACCTAACTACTGCATCATAACTACTTATTAAACAATTGCATTATAAAATACTACTGAATTAAATAACATCACCATAGAATCATCACATTGGCATATAAACATTAATGAACAACTATTTGAATAAACAATAATCCAAATCAACACATCGAGTATCATAAATCATACTAATAATGTCACACGCAACAATTAACTAAACCACGCATCCACACACACCAAACAACAATACAGACAATCACCGTCACAAAGCATCAATCAAAACCACATAAATGTCAAATCCAACAAAACAGAGAGCATCATCGTAGTATCAACGTATCAAGTTAAAGCATAGGAATTAATAAATCCAAACAGCAAGAGGAGGGGTATTACAATTTCCATGCACTACATTAGTAGTTGGAATATGATTTACTGTTGGCTTTCAATTGGTGAATATTGTATATGACATCCTCCCTTATATAAATTCGTTGCATCTCTATATGATTTTCTCTTGGTAATCAATTTCTATTCATTGTCGTTGGTAGAAGCGATTATATGCATATTTGATGATTTTCCCCAATTGTTTAGAAATCACTGATTTAACACTAGAATATGATTCGATTTGTTTTCATATAGTTGTATATTTTACAAAAGCCTTAGGTTAGGCTATATGCTTTATAAACTCGATTTATCTCCCTTTTATGTTTTTATGCTGCTTTTGATTTCAAGCAAAATGATGAACATGAAATTTCACTTGGTAAATTTTCCACTTTATAGGAGTTCGATATGTAGAAATTTTGATTTCCATGCACTACATTAGTAGTTGGAATATGATTTACTGTTGGCTTTCAATTGGTGAATATTGTAAATGACATCCTCCCTTATATAAATTCGTTGCATCTCTATATGATTTTCTCTTGTTAATCAATTTCTATTCATTTGTCGTTGGTAGAAGCGATTATATGCATATTTGATGATTTTCCCCAATTGTTTAGAAATCACTGATTTAACACTAGAATATGATTCGATTTGTTTTCATATAGTTGTATATTTTACAAAAGCCTTAGGTTAGGCTATATGCTTTATAAACTCGATTTATCTCCCTTTTATGTTTTTATGCTGGCTTTTGATTTCAAGCAAAACGATGAACATGAAATTTCACATGGTAAATTTTCCATTTTATAGGAGTTCGATATGTAGAAATTTTGATTTCCATGCACTACATTAGTAGTTGGAATATGATTTACTATTGGCTTTCAATTGGTGAATATTGTAAATGACATCCTCCCTTATATAAATTGGTTGCATCTCTATATGATTTTCTCTTCGTAATCAATTTCTATTCATTGTCGTTGGTAGAAGCGATTATATGCATATTTGATGATTTTCCCCAATTGTTTAGAAATCACTGATTTAACACTAGAATATGATTCGATTTGTTTTCATATAGTTGTATATTTTACAAAAGCCTTAGGTTAGGCTATATGCTTTATAAACTCGATTTATCTCCCTTTTATGTTTTTATGCTAGCTTTTGATTTCAAGCAAAAGGATGAACATGAAATTTCACTTGGTAAATTTTCCATTTTATAGGAGTTCGATATGTAGAAATTTTGATTTCCATGCACTACATTAGTAGTTGGAATATGATTTACTATTGGCTTTCAATTGGTGAATATTGTAAATGACATCCTCCCTTATATAAATTCGTTGCATCTCTATATGATTTTCTCTTGGTAATCAATTTCTATTCATTGTCGTTGGTACAAGCGATTATATGCATATTTGATGATTTTCCCCAATTGTTTAGAAATCACTGATTTAACACTAGAATATGATTCGATTTGTTTTCATATAGTTGTATATTTTACAAAAGCCTTAGGTTAGGCTATATGCTTTATAGATTTGTCTCCCTTTATGTTTTTTTATGTTGGCTTTTGATTTCAAGCAAAGGATGAACATAAAATTTCACTTGGTAAATTTTCCATTTTATAGGAGTTCGATATGTAGAAATTTTGATTTCCATGCACTACATTAGTAGTTGGAATGATTTAGTATTGGCTTCAATTGTTGAATATTGTAAAATGACATCCTCCCATATATAAATTCGTTGCATCTCTATGATTTTCTCTTGGTAATCAATTTCTATTCATTGTCGATTGGTGCGATTATATGCATATTTGATGTTTCCCAATTGTTTTAGAAATCAGATTTAACACTAGAATATGATTCGATTTGTTTTCATATAGTTGTATATTTTACAAAGCCTTAGGTTAGGCTATATGCTTTATAAACTCGATTTATCTCCCTTTTATGTTTTTATGCTGGCTTTTGATTTCAAGCAAAACGATGAACATGAAATTTCACTTGGTAAATTTTCCATTTTATAGGAGTTCGATATGTAGAAATTTTGATTTCCATGCACTACATTAGTAGTTGGAATATGATTTACTGTTGGCTTTCAATTGGTGAATATTGTAAATGACATCCTCCCTTATATAAATTTGTTGCATCTCTATATGATTTTCTCTTGGTAATCAATTTCTATTCATTGTCGTTGGTAGAAGCGATTATATGCATATTTGATGATTTTCCCCAATTGTTTAGAAATCACTGATTTAGCACTAGAATATGATTCGATTTGTTTTCATATAGTTGTATATTTTACAAAAGCCTTAGGTTAGGCTATATGCTTTATAAACTCGATTTATCTCCCTTTTATGTTTTTATGCTGGCTTTTGATTTCAAGCAAAACGATGAACATGAAATTTCACTTGGTAAATTTTCCATTTTATAGGAGTTCGATATGTAGAAATTTTGATTTCCATGCACTACATTAGTAGTTGGAATATGATTTACTGTTGGCTTTCA
Source organism: Sequoia sempervirens (assembly GCA_007258455.2). Lineage (NCBI taxonomy): Eukaryota > Viridiplantae > Streptophyta > Pinopsida > Cupressales > Cupressaceae > Sequoia > Sequoia sempervirens. The sequence goes on along the minus strand of VDFB02393373.1, from coordinate 18,873 downwards.
ATTGGTGAATATTGTAAATGACATCCTCCCTTATATAAATTGGTTGCATCTCTATATGATTTTCTTTTGGTAATCAATTTCTATTCATTGTCGTTGGTAGAAGCGATTATATGCATATTTGATGATTTTCCCCAATTGTTTAGAAATCACTGATTTAACACTAGAATATGATTCGATTTGTTTTCATATAGTTGTATTAACCTGTCTTATGCTTAGCAATCTGTTCAATGGATCTGTTTTTGTTGGGCTTCCAAATTACATTTATATATATATTTCAATGGTATGTTGTTGTTAGGAATTCAATTATTATTGTTGGAATATTTAATTCTGAGCATCAACGGGCAAATGTAATAAATTTTCAGCCATATGAGATCCACTTTCGGTTGTTCCCCCATTTTTCACTATAGATATTTGATGTCCCAATTAATGTGCTTTGGCAGCAAATTTATTCTGGTAGGTGAATTTGAAAATAAGTGCTAGTTTTTGGAAAGGGCAAGTAAGACAAAAGAATAGAATAGAATGTTTTTCTGTAGAAAGAGACAGTTAGTTTTTGCAGCAGCAAACAAGGAGGAATGTTCAGTAGAACACAGAACTACAAAAAGGGAATGTTCAGGAGAACCTACAACAATAGAAGACATTGACAGAGAGTTGTGATTCAATGCTCTAGAATTTCACCAGCACGCAGCAGCACGCAAAAATCTCCAGTGCATCGGAATATGCGCAATATTTTGTATGAAGTATATACAGAGCTTTAGCTCTGATTTTTTTTGTTTGTAATTTTTTAATGTAATATGTTGATGTATGATAGCTTAGGTCTAATATAAACAATGATTGCTATAAGCATCATCACTGTTTATATTAGATCTATCGCTCTTATATTCAGTAAATCGAATTCAAATAAGATAATGATCAAAATACGTTTTTTGAATAAGCTCTATATTCTTAATCGCCATTTTGTGAAGGCACATATTTGTTAAACTCTGTTTAAAACTTGAATGGTGTTCTGGAAACCGCGCGCTGAATGGAACACATCCCTTGAGCGGACGTTTCTCCAAGTGTGGAGACACGTCCTCTCAAGAGGCGTGTCCCTTTGAGTATGACACCCACGCGCTCAAGGAAACACGCCCCTTGAGCGGACGTGTCTCCAAGTGTGGAGACACGTCCTCTCAAGAGACGTGTCCCTTGGAGGCGGGTCTCCCTTATACATCTAATGAGTCCATTCGTAATTTGCAGATCATCAAAATCCATTAATGTTCTGCATCCAGTACATTCAGCAGTAAGAGAAGTATTCAGAAATTTTATATTTGTCTTAGAATTTATCACTTAGGATTTATGTCATTTCTTAGTAGTAGGATCCCATCCTGTTGTAGATTTGTTTACATTTACATGGTATCAGAGCCAAGTTGTGCAAATCCTAAACAAATCTGATATCAGTTTGCTCCAGAAAATTCGTATTTTTTAAAAATCGAATTTATTCACATTCTTCATAATGTCAAGTGTGATCAGATTTGAAGATCACCTTGCAAAAAGCAGACAATTTCACATCATGGAAATTTAGAATCATGATGATCCTTAAGGAACATAAGTTAGACTCACTTGTGAGAGAAAATTTGGAGGATCCTAAGTCTGAACCTGAGAAAACTCAATGGGTAGAAAACAATGAAAAGGCCATGAAAATCCTTGTAGATGCAGTTAGGGATCATATAGTGCCCATCCTAGCAAAACATGAAATTGCATACCATATGTTCAAATCTCTTGAGAAAACTTATGAGATCAACAACACCTGCAGGACTCTTGCTTTAAAAAGGCAAATCAACAACGTTCAAATAAACAAAGGAGAGTCCATTAATGCATACTTCATGAGGATTATTGAACTAAGGGATCAATTATCCACAATTGGATATCAGATTGATAGCAAAGAACTAACTCTAATTGCACTAGGAGGTCTTCCAAATTCTTGGGAGTCTTTTGTTCAAGGCATAAGTGCAAGATCTAAACTCCCTAAGTTTGATAGGCTAAGATCTGACTGTCTTCAAGAAGAATCCAGACTCTCCTCTAAAGAGAATAAACAAAAGAACATAGATGAAGACATTCTTGCACTCAACTCCACATCTAATAAACAAAGTAAGAAAAAATCCTTCAAGAAAGGATCTTTTAAAAGAAAGAGAAATTCCAATGGAAAGGGATCTCATAAGAAGAAAGATATCTCTCAAGTACAATGCTTTAGATGTGATCAATATGGTCACTATGCAATGAAGTGCCCTGATAGGACTAAACAACAAACTTCCTTGCTAAAGTAGGAAAGTCAAATTCATATCATGAACCTGAGAACTTTTTGTTCTATTCAGCCCTATCTAGTCAAGTATCTGACCACACTCTCAACTGGGTGATTGACAGTGGTGCCTCTAGACATATCACAGGATTCAGAGAACACTTAGATACTTTGACCGAAAGGATTGATGAAGAAGTAACCATCGGGGATGATTCAGCACACCCTGTAAGAGGGGTTGGAACTTGCTCCATCAAGTTGAAATATGGGCTTTCTCTTCAACTCACTGAAGTCTTGTTTGTACCTGGAATAAAAAGGAATCTTATATCCATCTCTTCCCTTGAAGACAATGGTTATAGAGTTACCTTTATAGATGGAAAATTTCTTGCTTGGCCTAAAAACTCAACTATCAAGAAAGCCCTAACCATAGGCATAAGACAAGGGTACCTTTATAAACTATGCACTGAAGTTAATCAAGCCCTTACCCTTGACACCTTTGATTCAAATGAGATTTGGCATAGAAGATTAGGTCACCTTCATTTCCATGCCCTACCTTCTGTGGAAAAACTTGTAACAGGCTTACCCAAGTTAAAATCATCTCATGAAGGAACTTGCAAAGGTTGTGCCTTAGGGAAGAATTCAAAGGGATCCTTTCCCTCTAGTTTGAGCAAAACTCTTAATGTGTTAGAACTGGTTCACTCAGACTTATGTGGACCCATGTCTGTACCCTCTAAGGCAGGATTTCTTTACTATGTCATATTTGTAGATGACTTCTCTAGGAAAACTTGGATCTATTTCCTTAAGTGTAAAGAATCAATAGAAATCCTCAAAAGGTTCAAAGAGTTCAAAGCCCTTTCTGAAAATTTCTCCGGAAAGAAAATAAAAACCTTAAGGACAGACAATGGGAAAGAATACACCTCTGAGATTTTTAAGGAATTTTGCCTAGAAGTTGGAATTAAGAGGGAGTTCACAGTTGCCTACAATCCCCAACAAAATGGGGTTGCTGAAAGGAAAAAACATAACCATTGTAGAAGCTTCTAAAGCAATGCTACTTGACCAAAACAGTGATAATTCTTTCTGGGCAGAAGCATCTAGGACTGCTGTCTATATTCAAAATAGATGTCCTCATTCCTATCTTGATAACAAAACTCCTGAAGAAGCCTTTACCGGCGTGAAACCTGACATCAGTCATTTTAGGATCTTTGGCTGTCCTGTCTATATTCATGTACCTAAAGAGAAAAGATTCAAACTAGAACCTTCCGGAAAGAAGGGGGTGTTTATGGGTTATAGTGAAAATTCCAAAGCGTACAGGATTTACATTCCCGGGCAGAATCAAATTGAGTTGAGTCGAGATGTCATCTTTGAAGAAGACGTTGCATTCAAAAGGGCAAGAAGCTCCTCTGAGATAGAAACCCTTTCCCCTAGAGTACCTGAGATGGAACCTGATTCTGAGATTCAGAGGGAGCATTCTGAGGAAATGTCACACGAACTTCCATCAAGTGAGAATTCAAATGACAATAACAGAAAGAGACCACTTTGGGCCAGGAAGATGCTCAAAGAAGCTGAGGTTCATGCAACACCCAAAGGAACGTTCAGGGAGAGCAAAAGACCCAAACGTTTCTCTGGCTATGTTGCTCTAATAAACAACATCTTAAACTCAGAACCTGACAGTGTTACAGAAGCCCTCCAACATCAAGCATGGAAGGATGCAATGACGGAGGAATATCAGTCCATTCTAAAGAATGATGTATGGGATGTAGTGCCTAGACCAAAAGGGAAATCTGTTGTCTCTTCCAAATGGCTCTTTAAAATCAAGCATGCTGCTGATGGCAGTATAGAAAAACATAAAGCACGTTTTGTGGCAAGAGGTTTTTCTCAAAAGGAAGGCATTGATTACGAAGAAACATTTGCACCTGTTGCCCGTTACACATCAGTGAGAGCAGTGTTAGCCATTGCAGCAGCTAAAGGTTGGAAGATCCATCAAATGGATGTGAAAACTGCCTTCCTGAATGGAACCATTGAAGAGGAAGTCTATCTGGAACAGCCTGAAGGTTTTGTGATACATAAACTTGACTCACATGTATGCAAACTGAAGAAAGCTCTTTATGGACTTAAACAGGCTCCCAGGGTCTGGTATGAAAGAATTGACAGCTATCTCTTGGGATTAGGATTCTCCAAGAATGAGGTCGACGCCAATCTCTACTTCAAGGTAATCAAAAGTGATATGCTAATAATTATTTTATATGTTGATGACCTGTTGATAACAGGAGAAGATCACCTCATTGCTCAAGGGAAGCAGGGTCTAACTTCTGAATTTGACATGAAAGACTTGGGCATTCTTCACTACTTTATAGGTTTAGAAGTATGGCAGAAACCAAAGGGCATCATACTAAACCAAGGGAAGTACACTATTGACATTCTGAAGAAATTTGGAATGTTAGACTGTAGACCGATGTCTACACCCATGGAAACCAACCTTCACAAATTGAAAGAAGCAGCAGCAAAATCCAAGTGTGCAAATCCAACCTTTTACAGATAGATGATTGGATCCTTGATGTATCTAGTTAACACCAGACCTGATATTTGCTATGCAGTGAATGTTCTCAGCCAGTTCATGTGTGAGCCAAAGGAAATTCACTTAATGGTTGTAAAACATATTTTGAGATATCTTCAAGGCAATATTGGATATGGTCTTCTTTACAAGAAAGTTCAACTAGATCTACATGGATACTCTGATTCAGATTGGGCTGGAAGTATAACTGATCGGAAAAGCACATCAGGATGTTGCTTCAGTTTAGGATCAGCTATGATCACCTGGATTTGTAGAAAACAATCTTCAGTTGCACAGAGTTCAACAGAAGCCGAATACATTGCAGCCTCAATGGGAGCAAGAGAAGCAGTTTGGCTTCGTAAATTGCTTGTGGGACTCTTTGGTGAATCCTTGAATCCTACAATTATTCACTGTGATAATCAGAGTTGTATCAAACTCTCTGTAAATCCTATCTTTCATGATAGATCTAAGCACATTGAGATCCCCTATCATTATGTAAGAGATATGGTGTAAAGAAAAGTAATTCAGTTGGAGTATATTAGTACAAATGATCAAACTGTAGACATTCTCACCAAGCCTCTCTCACGAATCAAGGTAGAGCACTTCAGGAAGAAACTTGGTATGGTTGAAATGTAATTTGTTATTTATGTTTGAAATTCAAATTGTTTATCAAATTGTACTAATATATAAAGATGTTTAATGTGTAAACTCTTTTGTCATGTGTGTGACTCCATGACTTTATGGGCCCACTCCCCCTGTGTACATTATTGAAAGGTGACGATCTTTCTAATAATGAACACTTCTATTTGACATTGTAAAGTGACGACTCTACAATGATAAACTATCATGATAGATATCATGTGACTTGATATCTATGGATATGTCATGATAGTATCTCTTGGACACTTTGATTGATATCATGGAACTTGATATCATTTGTAGATCATTGTGATCCTTAAGAGATAAACATGGTGGATATTTATATCCGTGGATATGCCATGAATTATGGTAGACATCATGTGACTTGATGTTAGTGCACATACCATAATAAAGATGTGTTATGAAGAATGTCATGTGTCTTGACAACCTTGAGAAAACATATCTTCGATATCACGTGTAAAGGTGATATCTTCACTTATTTGATTTGAAATATCTTCCCTAAGCTAAGAGGGAGTGTTGATGTATGATAGCTTAGGTCTGATATAAACAATGATTGCTATAAGCATCATCATTGTTTATATTAGATCTATCGCTCTTATATTTCTGGAAATCAGTAAATCGAATTCAAATAAGATAATGATCAAAATACGTTTTTTGAATAAGCTCTGTATTCTTAATCGCCATTTTGTGAAGGCACGTATTTGTTAAACTCTGTTTAAAACTCGAATGGTGTTCTGGAACCCGCGCGCTGAATGGAACACGTCCCTTGAGCGGACGTGTCTCCAAGTGTGGAGACACGTCCTCTCAAGAGGCGTGTCCCTTTGAGTATGACACCCACGCGCTCAAGGAAACACGCCCCTTGAGCGGACGTGTCTCCAAGTGTGGAGACACGTCCTCTCAAGAGACGTGTCCCTTGGAGGCGGGTCTCCCTTATACATATAATGAGTCCATTCGTAATTTGCAGATCATCGAAATCCATTAATGTTTTGCATCCAGTACATTCGGCTATAAGAGAAGTATTCAGAAATTTTATATTTGTCTCAGAATTTATCACTTAGGATTTTTGTCATTTCTTAGTAGTAGGATCCCATCCTGTTGCAGATTTGTTTACATTTACATAATCTTTTAGTGAATGAATAAAATAGATAATATTATTCTGCCTCCTTGTCTTGTTGTCTCTTTGGTCTGTGTTTTTATCTTTTCCCATTGTAGTTGGGTTTATTTTTCCCAACAGATTGGTATCAAAGCCCTAAGTTTTTTTGGGAATTTAGTTTTTTTAAAGCCCTAGCTTTGTTCCTAGGCGTGCAGTGACAGAACTCTAGTTTCTAGGTATTTGGGAAAGCCCTAGTTTTCTGGGTAGTAAAGAAAAGCCTTAGATTTTATCTGGGTATTTGCATTTTCCCCTATTTAGCAAAATGGTTGGAGGAGATAATAAGAGTTGGCAGCAACCACCTATATTTGATGGTAAAAATTATGATGTATGCGCAAAGAAAATGAAAACCATTTTAGTGGCAAATGACTTGTAGGAGTTAGTAGCAAATGGGTTCACAGATGTGACTGACCCAAATGCATTTACAGTATTGAGCAATGCTCAAAAGAACCAGTTGAAGGAGACAAGGAAAAATGATGCCAAAGCCCTTAGTTTGATTGAGGCAGCCTTGACATAGGCTATTTTCCCTTGAATAGCAGCAGTTAGTTATGTAAAAGGAGCATGGGAAATACTTCAAACCACCTGCAAAGGGACTGAAAAGGTCAGGTAGTGAAACTCTGGCTATAAAGGAGAAAAATGCATTTTCATAGGCTATAGTCAAGAATCCAAAGCCTACATATTGTACAATCCCATCACCAAGAAAGTGGTGATCAACAAGGACGTTCAATTCATTGAAAATGAGTCATAGGATGGAACGGTGGACAACAACATGGGTATTTCTATCTCAATACCCTTTGAAGATGAAGAAGTTGCAGAAGGTAGATGCGCCAAAAATCTACAGCAAGGTAATAGTTCAGAAAATAGCAGCAGCAGCTCCAGAAATTCCCAGCAGGGAAGATGCTCTGAAAACCTCCAGCAGGGTAGATGCATCGGAAACTTTTAGCAAGGAAGTTGCTCCAGAAATCTACAGCATCATTCTTCTTCATCAGTCCAACAGTCAAGCAACTCCAGAAATTCTGACCCTACGCTTGCATTATTGATGCCACAGAAGACTAGAAGCGTGAGGGAAATTTACGACAACACAAGGTATGATGAATTTGATGAGAATTCAGATTTTGCTATGTTTTCTTATACTGATCCAATGTATTTTGAAGAAGCCGTGAAAGAAGAAAAATGGTGTAAGGCCATGGGTGAAGAGTTGGATGCTATATAGTGAGAAACAAAACATGGGAACTCACTGATTTACCCAAAGGGAAATCAGCCATTGGAGTTAAGTGGGTCTATAAGACCAAATGCACTGCTGATGGTAAGATTGAAAGGCATAAAGTAAGGCTGGTTGTTAAGGGATACAAACAACAACCTCAAAGAGATTAGGATGAAACATATGCACCAGTTGCAAGGCTAGAAACAGTGTGGGTAGTCCTAGCAATTGTAGTCTAGCACAAATAGAAAGTATTTCAAATAGACGTGAAATCAGCCTTCTTGAATGGAGTGTTGAAAGAAGAGGTGTATGTGGAGCAGCCACCTGGCTATAAAGTCTCAGGGAAAGAAAACAAAGTCTCCAGGCTCCGGAAAGCTCTTTACGGGCTGAAGCAAGCACCATGGGCATGGTATAGTAGAATTGATTCGTACCTTCTGAGCAATGGCTTTAGAAAAAGCGGTAGTGAGCCCACACTCTACATCAAGGCAACCAATGGTGATATTTTTATTGCTATTTTGTATGTAGATGATTTAATTTTGATAAGGAATAGTAATCTTTTCATTGTTGAATTTCAAAGACGCAATGAAAAATGAGTTTGAAATGATAGACCTAATTTTGCTAAAATATTTCCTAGGCATAGAGGTCCAACAAACAAATCATGGCATCTTTATTTCACAAACAAGTTATTCTAAACAAATCTTGAAGAGATTTAGAATATTGGATAGCAAACCAGCCCCAACCCCAACAGCTACAAGTCTGAAATTAAGCAAAGAGGACAACAATAGTGATGTTAACCCAGCTCTCTATAAGAGCATAGTTGGAAGCCTCATGTATTTGATAGCAACAGGGTGATCCCATAATAGTGGTTTACAATTTTTGGCCAAACTGGACACTGGAATTTTTATTTTTAACTAAATCTTCACATTCAGACACCTATAGCGGCTAAACCGTGAGGAATTTGAAGATGATGTAAACTAGAGTCTCATCACATTTTGTTTGTAGATTCTAAAAATATTTTTTCAAAATTTTTGGAATCAAATTGCACTTTTTTCCATCTCCCACAAAACTGGTTTTTTTCAAAATAGCATTTTAAAAGTGACGATACCGTATAACGCATAACTTTTTTTTCCATGAAGGATAAAATTCTAATTCTTTTCAATTTAGATTTTAACTCCGATATCTAGTGCTTGCACTTTGTTAGATAGTTTTATTGAATATTTTTTTCTTTAATCAAGTTTCAAGTAAAACCAATGACAATTCGACATACACCGTATAACGCTAACTTTTTTGTATATATCGAAATTCAATTATTTTTTTGTTGGATCAAGGACTTCAATATCTGGTGCACTCATATTTTGTATTTTTATTTTGATAATCCGCTATTTTTCACATGTCGCAGAATAGAGACCTTCATTTTCGATGAAAAACCTATGTTTAATAAAACTAAAAAAACAAATACATAATAAAACCAAAACATATTAAAATTATATTCATTGGATAGCTCATTTTGAGGGACTACCTGACTCCAATTGGGTTTGTGAAGATTCCCCCATTTTCATCCTCAACCTGAGCGTCAAAGTGTAAAAACTAGGTTTTGTGTGAACAAAGTCAAAAATTAGGAAAAGGGGTTAAGAACGGTTCTAGCGAACCCCCTCAATATGCATTTTCCCTTTTGTTTTTTGTAGAAATGTGGGCCCCGTGATTGATGGGTTCGGTCGAACCCTAGCTCGGTCGAACCCCTTTATGGTTCGGTCGAACTTGTAGGTTCATTCGAACCCCTAAAACCAATTTTTTTGCCATGGGGCCATTTTTTCTCAGTTTTCCTTCCTCCATCAAATTGTAAACCACTATTGTGGCTTCACCCAACAAGACCTGCTTTGATGTACGCAGTAAGCCTAATTTCTAGGTTCATGGAGCAACCTAAGGACACACACTGACAAGCAAGAAAAAGAATTCTAAGGTATGTTAATGGCACGAAAGGCTATGGCATTATGTATACCGCCTCAAATGAGTTTCAAATGGTTGGATACACAAACAGTGATTGGGCAGGAAATGTAGATAACAGGAAGAGCACATTAGGATATTTGTTCCACATGGGTTCAGGAGCAATATCAAGAGCATCAAAGAAGTGGCCCATAGTTTCACTCTCCACAGCCAAAGTGGAGTACATAGCAGCAAATGCAACAGTATGTCAGGCTATTTGGCTTAGAAGAATCCTTGCAAATTTGAATGAGCAACAAGAAGATGGTACAACCATATTTTGTGATAATGTATCTTCTATTGCATTGACTAAGAATCCCATCTTTCATGGATGAAGCAAGCACATCGAAATCCGCTACCATTTCATAAGGGAGCTAGTGGAGAATGGAGAAATTGAACTTCAGTACTGCAAATCTGAGCAACAGCTTGCTGATATTTTCACAAAGGTATTGTCAAAAGAATCATTTGAATGCCTAAAAGATAGGCTTGGTATGTAGGAATGCGCCAGAACTTTAGTTCTGGAAAACACAAAAAAGCGTCGATGCTCCAGAAATACAATTCTGGAAACTCAGAAAGGTGCCAGAAATCAAAACAGGTGCAAACAGGTATGCTCAGGAAACTTTGTGCCGGTGCTCCAGAATTTTTACTCTGTTGCTCCAGAATTGTAGAGTGATGAAAAATAGGGACCGATGCTTTGGAATCCTTGCTCCAGAAATTTTGAATGATGATGAAAAGAAAAATGGTTCAGGATTAAGGGGGGGTGTTGGAATATTTAATCCTAAGCATCAACGAGCAAATGTAATAAATGCCCAACCAGATGAGATCCACATTAGATCGTTCCCCCATTTTTCACTGTTAGATATTTGTTGTCCCAATTAATGTGCTTTGGCAGAAAATTTATTCCAGTAGGTGAATTTGAAAAGGAGGGCCAATTTTTGGAAAGGGAAAGTAAGACAAAAGAATAGAATAGAATTTTTTCTGTAGAAAGAGACAGTTAGTTTTTGCAACAGCAAACAAGGAGGAATGTTAAGTAGAACACAGAACTACAGAAAGGGAATGTTCAGGAGAACTTGTAGCAGCATAAGACATTGACAGAGAGTTGTGCTTCAGTGCTCTGGAATTTCACCAGCATGCAAAAAGCTCCAGTGCGCCGGAATATGCGCAGTATTTTGTATGAAGTATATACAGAGCTTTAGCTCTAATTTTTTTTGTCTATAATTTTTGAATGTAATCTTTTAGTGAATGAATGAAATAGATAATATTATTTTGCTTCCTTGTATTTTTGTCTCTTTGGTCTGTGTTTTCAACTTTTCCCACTGTAGTTGGGTTTATTTTTTCCAACAATTATGCGCTGATGAATATTGAATATAATTGGTAGTTGATGATTAAATATTCATTGGGATTCAATGGGATAGTTTATGCTTGATATTTGATTATATAGATATAATATGGTATATTATGTTTGTTGGTATTAAATGGATAGTTTATATATGTGTGTGTGTGTGTGCAAATCTAAATATATATAGTATTATTTATATTAGTGAGTTACGGGAGAGAGGGTGGAACTAAAAATGTTATTTAGTTAATGAAATTTAAATTGGAAAATTAATGTTAAAATAAGTATTTTATTGACAAATTGTATTTTCAACCAAGAGAATTGACTTGCTTTATATTTGGGATAATTGAGAGTGGAAAACAAATTGATAATGTTAAGGGTAAAAGTTCAGGAATTTAATCAATTAAATAGTTGATTTGTTTATACATGTTGGTACCTTGACTGTAATGTTTATTTTTTGTTTTGAATAATGTGCATATTTAGTGAAATTAAGGTGTTTTTGGGTTATTGTTTTAAAAAGGAGTCTTTTATGCAAAGTGGTTAACAGGAGACTTCCAGAGGCGTAGGGGAGTAGATTGTATGATGGTTTTCATGATTATTTCACTTTGAAATGGTTGATAATGTCTTTGAAAAGGGTACATGAGGGTCTTTAACCTTGCACTGCTTATTCACTATTATGTTTGGGATTTGTGTGTGAGATGGATCATGCATCGCTCTATGTGTGTGTTCATTTGGTTTTGTTATTTGTGTAAGATGGTTTTACCCCGCTTGATGTGTTGGGTCTTCTAGTTGCTAGTAGGGGGAGTGGCTCTCAAGTGGGGTCCAGGGCCCACAAGTGGCTACCAAGTAACCCATTGAGAGTTGGATTAAACAAGTGATAATATTTAATTAATTAATCTCGGGATGGGTTCTACACACATTAATAAGATAATTTTTGTTGCCCCACTCATAGCCTAGAGTGTTAGTACAGGCTCAAGATGAGTTGGGAAGGCCGTTAGAGGTCCCTAGGCCAAGGTGGCTACCAGGAGATCCTCGTTGGCGTGACTAGACATCCTTGTCCCCATGAAAGGATGATGTAGTTCCGCATGGGTATCACTTGGGGGTCGGGATCTCGAGTTAGTAGAGGGGTCAGACTGCCAAGACAACCCATGATGATACCATGCGATGACACTCTTCCCTACTATAGTCTAGCATTCCCTAGTATTGTGTTCCCCTTTGTTGTGTGTGTGCCTTTGGAAGCGGTGTCTTTATTATGTGATGTCATGTTGTACTTTGTTATGTTTGAGTCATGTTTAGTACTTTTGTGTTAGCCTTCTCTCTTCTTGACTATCTTGTGGTGGGATCTTATTGTTATCTCCTAGCACAGGGGGTGGACCTTAGGGATTCCACATGGGTAGGCGGATTGTGTTTTTTCTTCCATTGGGTTTTCCTTGCTTTTATTCGTGTGTGTGAAGGAGGAACCTCGTGTACAATTTTTGGTTCATGTTTCAGTTTGGGGAGACAATTTCTTTGTATATGTATTGGACTTGTATACCAGATGTATCATGTATTGTAAACTTGAGGTATACTTCCCAGTTGTATTCAGGGAAGCCTTGATACATAAGCTTGTAATAGTGTAATGATGTAACAATTATGATGTACTCTCATGTAATGTAGTTGTATATGTACTTGTTGGTTATTTGTAAAGGATCCATATTGATGTTTATTTGATGTTATGTTAGGAAAATCCATATTGTTCATTCATCTAGTATGGAGGATTAAAATGCACATGTCTATTAGACCAATCATGTAATCATACTTATTAATGAAATAATCCTTGTGCATGTTTATAGTTGTGTTAGTAATGTAGTCATAGAACCTTAGGGGACTTAGTTTAGTTTTCATGTTATGTTAAGTTGAGCAGTTCACTATTAATTCTTTAAAAAAAAAAAATTGTTCCATTATTGTTGCATGTTTGTGTTGTCCCTTGGGGTTCTATGGTAGGGCATTACATATACACTCATTTCCTTCAATCGATCTGCAAATTTGAAAATTGATGACTAACATGTTTTTTATTCAATAAAAAACAAAAAATTGTGGTGTTTATCTTAAGTTAAAAGATAAGTCATGCCCTAATTGTCTTGCAAAATTTTTAAGGAATAAATGATTTCTTCTAAAACCCAACCATTGCTCTCTTGCAAGAGTGCTACCTTCAAATATTGTTGTTACTTCTATATCTTGTCTAAGAGATGGCTTGCTTAAAAATTATTTTTGCTTAAGTAATTAAATGTATATAATAATTATGTAATAATAAGTATAATATAATATAAATTTTAGTATTTTAACATCAAATTAAATAATTAAATTTATATAATAAAAATGCTAAATAATAATTAGAATATCATATAATAAATAATGAATAGTATTATATTATATAAATTTTACTATTTATATAACAGTAAAATAAATTGAGACTAAATGGACATTATAACATTACTAATATAATAGTACTATATTATAATCATAACATATATTTAATGTTCAATAATAAAATAATATAAAAATTATTAAGAATAATATAATTTTTGTTGTATTTCTATTATATGATTTTTAGATAATATTATATTATTATCTAATTTAATTTGAAAAATAATTAAATTTATATAATAATTATTTTCAATAATAATAAGTATAATATGATATAATTTTTCATATTTTAACATTTTGTTAAATAGGGCGGGTGCAAAAAGATGGGTGGCCAATTTGTGGCCAAAATTTTAAAAAAGTTTTGAAAGCTCATAACACGAACGAATTAGAATGCACTTGCATTATGGCTTGGTGTGTCGAGCCTGAGGCTCAGCCACAACGAGCCCATAGCGTGAGCGTGTTATAACGTGAGCATGTTATGAGGTATTAAAAGAAAAAAAAAAATTGAAATCATTTTCATTGTGACTATGTTTTTTTTATGCCCATGGCCAAAACTCCTCATTTCCACACTTGTGTTCTGGGATGAGCCATTTTGCAATATTTTTTGTCAAATTGTTGTTTCATCGCCTAGATGTCGCAACGTTGACGAGGAGGTCTAAGAGGTAAGGATTGTTTGTTTTTTGTTGTGAATTTGTTAGTTTTAGGTTGTTTTTTATATTTATTTTTTGAATTTGTAAGAGATGTTAATGAACCTGCAAACCCTCCTCAAAATCTTCAACAAGCACAGCAAAAACAAGAGGAAAAAAATCCTCAACAAGAACAGTAAGAACAACAACAACAAAATCATCAAGTTGAACAACCACAACAACAATCTCCTCCACCAATCCCTCAACATCCTCTTGGCACTCATCAAAACTTAATGAGTGAAATTGAAAACAATAAAAAAAAAATTGAGGATTTAATCAAGAGGTTGAACGATCCAAACGGTTCAACCATGGAAAGAATAACCCTGGAAACTTCACTCAAAGAAATGTTAAAACATGTAGATTCAATCAACAAACAATTAACTAGTTGGCAAGATAGGAGGCAAGCGGCTAGGGCTTATTACTGGGATAAATTATCATATAAAGATGTAAAAGATCTAAAAATTACAAAATTTGATTTGTGCTCATTATTCACTGACCCACAGACAAATGCAAATCTTACCCTCAATGTGAAGAGGTTTCCTATCCATTGGTGCCACCACCAACAGATTAAGAACTTTTTTTGGAATAGGTGGTACGTGGTTTTTGATTACCCACCATGCAACAATTGTGAAGTCCCACAATATTTCCTTAGGAAACCATATTGTGAGTTCATCTTGAACAAAATCCTGAATTATTTTGATATGAGGGACTTCCACGGGAGAGGTGGGGGGTCAGCTCAAGATAGACCCGGTGCATAGCAAGATCCTACATGGCAAGGGAGATGACCTCTCACTAGGTCGCCTTGTGAGCACATCGTTATCCCTTCCATCGTGAAGGAGAGTGTCAAGGTAGTGACTTTGCAGGCCATTAGCTCTTTGACCCAACATGTCATCCAGCATGTTAGCCCTATACTACAACGCCATCCAAGGGAGTCTTCAAGTGGTGGGCTTCAATCCCATTTGTGTCAGTCTTGCGGGGTGACTTGTTCATATGACCCCACCGACACTCAAGAGGCTGCTATGTAGGATACGTCTGTAGCTATGGAGATGGTGAGGGCAGCTGACATTTTGAATGAGGCCTATGGCATTGATACTCTAGTAAATGTTAGCATGATCATTGAATTTAATTTATTAAATTTCAATTTTGAAATGCAAGATTAACTAATTTAGTTTTATGATTTTAATAAAATTTCAAGGTCATGATGTTAATACTGGATACACCGGCCCCACACCTGCTTATTTCTCCATTGCATCTAGCGTTGAGGTATGTAACTAGTAAACAATTATAAATTGATTACATGTTAATAGCATTGTTTTATGAATGGTATTTTAATATGTGATTTTGGATGTTGAATAAGCTAATATTGGAGGTTTTGAGGGAACACCTCCCAATGCCAGTGGATTTAGACAAACCTACACGCAAGTAATAGAATAAAGAGTTTAACTAATGAATTGTACTTAATAAATTTGTGTATTTTATATTTGTATTGTTGATTACATTGCATTGCACATCTTTCAATCTCAAAGCATTAGTTCACATTCCATAACTAATAACTAGATGTTGATAGATAACAAAATTTTAACTACAATATAGTTGTTTAGAAAGTCAACATAAGCAGTGATGCAATTACTTCGCATAGCATAAGTAATAAGTAGGGGCATCTTCCAATTGCATTTGCTTGTCATGGCATTCCATGAGACCACTTTTTACTAAGGCGTCTTTTCAAATAGTTCACTGCCTTGTCTATGTTATGGATGCTTGGAAGAAATACATGAAAGAATAATAGTAAGCAATAGCATAGACAAGGCAATGAGTTGTTTGAAAAAATGCCTCAAAGAAATGTGGTCTCATGGTGATGTCCATCATCATGAGACCCAATTTCTTTGAGGCACGTTTTCAAACAGCTCACCACCTTTTCTATGCTACCACATTTTTCATACATGTCTACCAAAACATTTTATCAAACTGTTCATTTCCTCGTTGCTATGGCTAAAATCTTAAAAAAGGTGTTTTCCAACAAATTATGGATGCTTGGAAAAAATCTATCAAAGAATAATAGTAAGCAATAGCATAGAAAAGGTGGTGATCTGTTTGAAGAAATGACTCGAAGAAATGTGGTCTCATGGTGATGGAATTCCATTCCATCACCATGAGACCACATTTCTTCAAGTCATTTCTTCAAACAGATCACCACCTTTTCTATGCTACCACATTTTCCATACATGTGTACTAAAGCATTTTATCAAACTACTCACTTCCTTGTTATCCCTTAACCTAGTTAAGGAATGAGAAGTATAAAATGTTTTGATCTCATGGTGATAATCTCATCCATCACCTCATGAGACCACATTTCTCTGAGGTATATTTTTTTCAAACAACTCACTACTTGAAGAATAGAAACCAACCCATTAGCCAAAATTCCCCTCCAAATTCTTTTCAAGGTCCTCATCCTCAATTTATCAATCCATGGAACCTTCCACCTTTTATTCCTCTTGTTCATGTCCCCACTCCTCCCTCTTCATGTCATGATCACCCTCCATCTCATAACCAAGGCCACACTATACCATCCACCCCATCCCAGCATAATACCATAGAGAAGGCAATGAACTATTTGAAAAAATGCCTCAAAGAAATACGCTCTTATGGTGATGGAATGGCATTCCATCACCATGAGACCCCATTTCTTTGAGGCATTTTTTCAAACAGTTCACTACCTTCTCTATGCCACCACAATTATCGTACATATCTATGAAAGCATTTTATCAAATGATTCACCGGCTTGATACTATGGATAAAAGCCTAAAAGTGTGTGCTTTCGAACAAGATACATGGATAGGGAAAATAGTAAGCATAATAGTCAGAAATATATAGTTTAATAAGTAATCAAAATTTTGTTCATTATCTCATACATTATAAGCCATTACATGGATCGTTATTGTAGTTTTTGTGATTGAATAATTTGTTGTTTTATTTTCAGACGTTGCAAGTAGATACACCTTTGAATGTTCAAAGGGCAATGGAGATTAGTGTTTCATCTACTATAGACTCCTCGATGGCTTTGATAGGGGAGGTATGAGGAAAATTACTAAATTTCAGTTTACATTCGTTGTTATAGATGTTAGTTAGTGAAAAATCAAACCATTATTGATTCGTAGTTTAATTTCTATTTGGATCATAGTTTATATAGGGCTTCAACATGCCTCGACATGGGAATTTGAATATTTCCCTCATGGAGAGTGATCATTAGATGGCGATAAGTGATTTCAAAATACATCATTTGGTCACAATGTACTTCATATATTAATGTCTACTTCCATTTGTAACAAATAAGACTTGACCAAGAACTAAACCCTAGGAGGAGCACTCCTCGACCACAACATAAATGAGTGACAGACGTATCGCCATCTGATCGACAAGAAAAGGGAAAGAGTTTATTTTGAGAGCATGGAGAGTGATGACTTTTAATTCTAGAGCCCTTTGTTGTATGCCTATATGGCATTTTTGTACATATTTTGTATTGGATATATTTGAAATTGTATGCTTATATGGCATTCTCGTAAGCCTATATGGCTATTTTGTACCTATATTTTATACTTATATCGACATATATTGATGTATGCCTATATGGCTATTTGGTTAATACAAATTTTTTTTATCGATGGTGTCCATATTTACATTATAAATTCATGGTTCAATAGATCTATGAGTTATGTGTATTCAAGTGTATACTTTACAACTTACGTGTATACTTTGTGACTTACATCTATTCCAATGTATACTTTGTGACTTATGTGTTTCATGTGTATACCTTGTATTCATGCATATACTTTGTATTAATTTGTGTATACTATGTATTCATGTGTATACTTCAAGGCTTAAATGTTTTTGAGTACTTGTGCTTCCCTTATTCACATGTACATGCTTGACTTATTCATTTATATACTTATTAATTGGTTAGCCCTAGCATTGATCATTGCTATCCTTCATGGTTTGTCTTGAATATTAATTGATTGATGCTAAACAACTTTATTAGTCAATGCTAAACAACCTCAATATTTCTATGAATTTAGTAGTAGAGTTACAAATTCCAAAATTGCACAAATTGAAAAGAAAAGATTAATTGTAATTAAATGCATTGATTATTAACTTGATAATTGATTAAGAATGAGTATAAAATATATCAAGAGATGAACCTTCTAGAATGACAACTACCAACTAGACAATAGGAAAAGAATTCCCAATACTTTGAAAGTAATAATCCACCCAAAATTGCAACGGGAGAGAAGACTTATTTAAGATCCTTGAGCAATGTATTTCCTAATGCTCCCTTGTTCTTACATATTTCAATTCAATTTAATCCAAAGAGTTCCATGAAATGCTTTATCTAAAAGTAAAAAACATGTTTTCAATTAGTATTCCATGAAATGTTTCATAAAAAGATTCCAATATATTTAATCTTTTGATTGGAACAACCCAATTAAGCAAAGGATACATAATCTTCACAACACTTGCAAAACATAATATTCATAGTAGATGATGAGTAGTTAACTTCTTGACACATTATCATACAAACATTTATCTTGAATAGTCTTTAAACATTTTCACAGCATAATCCTCATAGCATAGAATGAATT
>VDFB02393372.1:0-12638 GCA_007258455.2 Sequoia sempervirens | reverse complement strand
ATGATTATATCCCTAGTCTATCCAACCTGGCCAATCCTCATGCCCAAATACCTTGCAGTTTGCAAAATTTTTAGTTTCACTTTTTCCTCCATACCATTCACAAATAGATAAAAAATTTGGTTTCTGGGTTGCTGGAGGTCAAAATTTTCCTTTGATATGCTCATAGAATTCTGACTATCATACTATCCGAATTTCATAAAAAAGGAGCTAACATGTGAAAATTATGGAATTTTCTTTGTTGGACTTAAACGGGATTCACGAGTTCCAAAGTTTTAAATTTTTTCAGGAAATTATTAAGATGTTTCTACTAAAGTCAGGAATGGATAAATGCACAATCTTTGTATTTAATGGGTAACTTCTTTCACTTCCACAACAAATTCATAAAATCCTATTATTTTTCTCACATAGGTTTTGAAAACTTTATGAGAGACAATTCATTGACGTCGACACCATAGAAGGTTCTGAAAATTTGTGAACTTCCGACTTGCTCTTTGTCGGGACTTTTGGAGGTTCTTGAACTTCTTATATGCCCGAATTGGCTCTAAATTTCTTATTACCTTCGATTGCTCGACTTGGTTTTTGAACTTTATGATCTTCACCAAGCATGATGGAGTGAGATCTGTTGTTATTATAGTTGGAGATCTTCGGATATAAATGCATGCATAATGTGGGAAACACAGAAAGGAACACAAACCGATTGACATAATGCCTCAATCATAGTAAACACATGAATTTGTTGAAGCGGCTTTGGAATTTTCTAGTAGTATATGAATAACACTTGAACAATTCGACAAAATTCCTCGAAGGAATGTTATCTCATTTGAATGCAACTGTTAGATGTAAAAATTGTATTACTAATCTTTTCTAGCATATTCTCCTAGCCCGAGCTATCACGAACATCATTCAAATATCACATATCAAGGTTTAAAGTGATCTCATAATATGTATGCAAATGTAGAAGGATAGGCATAAATTATTACAAAAAGTAGCCTCATGGGGTGCACAAAATGAATTGATAGATATAAATCCATGTCCCATGATCTTTATCACCACCGTCTAAACCTACATCAAGACTAGAAGCATAGGGAGACCACAGAATGATTGCGATCATTGCATGATATAACATAAATGATGGATTTTATAAAAGATGTTGGTAAAAGTATCGCTTATGCCCAAGTTTTAGACTGGAGTGGAATTTTATATATCCAGTGCTTGTTAGCTCTTTGCAAGAAGGAAGTTCTCTCATCATCGGTGTCTTTAAATGGTGAGGAAGTTGGCATGGTAAAGGTGACTATGGAACTGAATAATACATTCTTATGCACAGTTACCAGATGGTAAAAGTAGAGTTTACAAGATATAGTGTCTACTGTACATTTACAACTTGGTCGAAGGCCCCATTCAAAGAACCAATGGGAAGGACTTCAAATATATTTTGAAAGATCTATGGAGATATATCAAAAGAGGCTTTGGGAGTTTCATAATGTTTTGTAAACTCTTGGCTGCCGGGAGATAGTCAAGATGACTATTTTAAAGCCAAGAACTTAAAGGTATGAAAGTGCAATTTTATTTTTATTAAATGAGACTGAGGAATTGATACCATAGGAAAAATGTTTTCTAATCTACAATCACTAAATGGGAATAACGAGCAATAGAAACATCTTGAACTCATCACATTCATAGCAAACTTCATAGCATGAAAGAACTGATAAGAGGTGAGAGGCCTATGAGGATATGATGGGTTTCATATTTTGAAGGGAACCCAAAGTGATTGAAACCTAAGGATTTTAATGGTATTTAAGAAAATATTTTGAAAAGTCTCCATGTGCATTAGGGACATCACAATGATTGAAGCGTTCATTGTGCTAAGGTAATTACACTAGCAGGTCATCCACAATAATTTTATGCAGTCCAAATGAAAGAGACTGTAGAAGAGAATGTAAGTACTACCGAATGAGTGTTCCAAGATCGACAATATCAAATTGATGTTGTGTGCTTCAAATTACAAAGCTTTTTCAAATTCCCATCCAAGCCTAAAAAAATTGAAGAAAGGGATAGAAAGCCTTAGTGATAGGGAGACATTGGCTCGAAAGGTGCATGTACACAAGAAAAATCCAAATCATCAAGCTTGAATTATGGATACTTGGAAAATTAATAGCTTTTCATGTGTTGGTCAATATATTGGAGCTTGTAATTTGGTAACAAGTTATTTCTTTGAATAAATCATGCTTTTTATTAAAGGAGAGATACATAAAGTTGTCTGTTGTAAGAATGATTGAATTTCTTTTTACATTGTCACTAGTGTGGACACTAAAAAATGTCCTAAGTCCGCGAGCGTCATTTTTCTTGGTCATTGTTCTTCGATAATTGAATAACTTTAATTATTCAATTAGGTGTGACTGCATTCCTCTATTAATTAAATGAGTTTTTTAATTATTTAATTAAATTCACCTTCTCCATCTTTATTATATCTTGATCAATTAAAATTATTTTAATTCTGCATTCATAATATATCCCTTTCTTCCAATAATTAAATAAATCATTCTTTTTTATTTAAATTGTTTATCTTTCATCTATAGTCAAATAATAATGGCAATCACTATTTGACATTTATTCTTCCTAATTAAATAATTGTCAAGAGTAATTTAATTGTGTTTCATTCTTTTGGATAAATAATTCAAATTAATTGCTCAATGTCTAATTCCATCTCTCCGATTTTAATTAAATTGATAAATTTAATTAAATGTCTTCCCTAAAATTTTCTTTCAAATGAAATAATTTGGATGATAATTTTATTTTAATTCCACTGTCATTTTCTTCCATTTGAATAAATGTTTAAAATAAATTATTTATGCACCTCCACCTAGTCAAAGATGCTCTATCATAATCCCCTTTCATAACATTCATTTATGTCATAGCCTGCATGTCTTGCATGTCTGTCATAGTTGTCAGGCATCATAGCCATCAACGTCATAGCTCCATGCATGGCATATTCTTGGTTAATCATTATCATCCATTGATCTTGGCATCTTTAAGGACTTAATCCTGACCATCCATTTAGTAATCCCCTATAATGCATTTCTCATCATTGATCTTGGAATCTTTCCCGAAGATTAATCCTCAACCATCCATTGAATGTGGTTGTCTATAAAGCTTATCCTTACCTTCTCCATTTAGTTTTGGCAACTATTCTATTTACTCCAACTTTCTTGCCATTTCGGTTTTTGCCACAAGTGTTTCAACAAATCTGAGACAAAAGTTATAACAAAGAAAAGAATGAGAAAGTCCAACTCACAATATAGAATTACTTTATTTTAATTTTGTTTTTCATTTGAAATCTCATTTGTTTTGTTTCTTGTTTTGGATGGTTCTTGAGAAAGTATTGTGTCATCCTTTTGTCTATGCTATTTGATTTCTAACCCCATCTAACATTTGGTGAACCCGACATTTGTTTTCTTGCAGAGAAATTGGTTTGTTTGTTTTGGTTGTTTTGCAGATTAGAGCCAAGAATGCATGCGAAATCCCGTCATCTTCATTGGAGCACAAAAAAATGGACACATCAAATATTTTTAAACATTTTCTGGGTTTTGTAGGTCTCATTTTCAGCTTTCTAAAACATTAAACGGTTTGAAATTTCGTTAAGATTTGAGAAAGTTATGGCTATTTTACTGATCATAGCTTTTTAAGATTTAGTTATTAAAAGACGATTTTTCTTTTGTTTATAATATTTTTTTTTGGTAGAATTTTGTAAAAAAAAATTTGGGTTTTCAAGGTATATCATTTAGCTTTCCATGAATGTCTAATTTAAAGTTTTGTTTAATTTTGAAAATGTTATCACTTTTTTTAGTTTGTTGTTTTCATTCAAGTTTCTTTTTGGTTTACTAATTTTTTGTTTGTAGCGTGTGGCTTTTGAATGGAGCTCCCAAAAATTGCTTCTTTTGGAGTAACAAAAAATTGAGCTCTTAGTTTTTAGTTTTCTTTGACTTATTTTTCTTAGTTTAGTTTAGTTTCTTCATTTTCTAGTTTAGTTATTTACTAACTTTTAGTTTAATTTTTAATCTCTAACTTTAGATTTTTAATTTAGATTAACTTTTAATTTTAAATTAGCTTTTTATCTTAGATTAGCTTTATTTTTTTTCTAGATTAATTTTTCTTTAAATTTATGTTGGTTTTTATTTTGGTCAAGTTTTGGTTTTGTGACTAATTTTGTTAATTTGGTTTCTCTTGCTAGGTTCGTTTGACAAAGAATTGAAAATCAAAACATACGCTTGTCAAAGAAAGGAGGCATGAAACTACTAATTTGTGGTTTTGCAGCTCCATTAGTCGAAGACTCATTTCTCAAACAAGGTGTTTGTGATTTCTAGTTTAGGAACACTTCCATTGGTGCATTAAAATGAACATGTGCTTGATTTTGTCTAACTGTGCTTGAAGGTGGTGGTGATTATGCTCTCACCTTGTGTAAGGTGTCCCGGCAGACCCACCTTATTTTTTTGTCTTCATGACTTAATAAATCAGTATCCTCCCTTACCACTTTTAGTGATCTGATTGAGAGAAATGGTTATTATTTTCACGAGAAATGGAGCTGCCTTAAGGAAAAAGTACTCTACCTTAGGGACATCCCGTGTGCATTAACGGGCTAAAACCAAAACCACTTCAGTAGGATATAAAATGGGTTCTTGAGGAAAGTTCAAATACCACAGTCTTGAGATGTGTCACCTGGTGAAGATGGTACTCAAACCATTAGGCGTGGCCTCTTGAGAGTGGAGTGCCACCCTAGTGGTGAAGTTAATCTTTCGCCCCATGTGGCCTTTCGAGCGGATGCCCTAACTAGACACCTATTGTTTTAGAAGCCAACCATTTTCAGCCATTGCTTGGTATAGTGCAGGGTACAGTATCATGCCCGAAGATACTCACTACTGACTCCCTTGAGTAGAGATAGCAATTCTTGGGAAGTGACGACCCAAGAATCTAAAGTTGGTGTGCTCGAATGACGTTAATGAGCCGTGGAGGGGAGCCAATGCCACCAAACTTCTAAGCTATCCGCTCTCGAGAAGGAAAGGTGTTTAGCACCAATCCGGGGTATATCGGTGGGCTATATCAAGTATACAAACCCTTGGCCTATTAGGATTGTGCTTGTCTCATGTGTGTTTGCATACATCAAAACATCGTGCTTGTCAAGTGTTTTCTATATTTTCAAACAGTATTCACCACATTCACAAATTTGAACACAAACAATCGACCTCAAACAAACATCTCACTTGGACACTTGCAACATCTCAAACTTTGCAAACCTCAAAACGTCCAACAACATAAACATCCCACATGAACCTATCACTTAGATTTCTTGGGGTCATCATCCTTCAGTTTTGATCTTTCAATCCTTGCATTGCACCTAGTCCTTGCATATTCATGGTCCTTACATATTCATATCCTTTTCATCCTAGTTCTTGCATGTTCCTAGTCTTGCATACATAGGTCACATTACATGGTCCTTGCATACATATATCATTCCACCTAGTTATTTCATGTTCAACGCCTTTTTTTCATATCAAGACCACCTCACCTAACCTTTGCATGTTCTAAGAATTTATCCCTTTGCATATTCATCATAGATCAAATGAAACCTTTAGCTTGCACTTAGGCTACTCTTCCTAGGTCTTGAAATCAAACTATTGGCTATCTATCACCCACATCACTTGAGGTTCACCATCCTTGAGTTAGGGAAACATACCATTATCCTTGAGTAGGGAAATCCTTTTTGGAGTCTATCATCTCCTAAGTACCCTCTCTTGATCATTGGTCCTTGTGTATATCCATCATAGCACAAGTAAAGCCTTTACATCATGACCAACTTTGGACCTAGAGTTGCCTTTTAGCTTTTTCATTCTTAGCTTGTCATATCATACCATACCATTTTTCATATCCCATCTTAGAATCATATCATTTTCATTTGCATCCTAGTCTTAGGTCTCATACATTACCTTGGATTGAAAATCATAACAAATCACCTATGACCCCTAGAACACGAGCAAAAATGTTTCAAGAAGAAGGGAACCCTTGGGGAAAAGACTTTGATGGGGAAGATCACATTAGTGTTGCAACTAGTGAAACAAGTGAAAATGATAGTGAAGAAATAACACAATCCACCATAAATGAAGCTCTCAACGATAATAGATTCACTAAACTTCTTACAGAGGTAGTCAAACGTAACCCACAATAATACTTCAAGGCCCTTGTTGATGAAGGAATCAAAATGCCTCCTGATTTTGACATATCATTACTCACAATGAATGACCAGCCTAAATCTAGTGAATCTAAGAATCCCAAAACAAACAATGATGGTAGGATCAAAGATCATAGACCCTTTTATCTACAACCTTGTTACAAGCGATCTTCAAAGACATCAAAACCTGCACCTATAAATGATCCTATTTTGGATGAGCTTAGAACATTAAGACAAGAATTGGATACTCTCAAGAACAGTAAAACATCGACTCACAAGTTCTGCATTGAAGACATATGTCCTTATCCCTTCGATCCAAGCATACCAATGCCACCTTTTCCTAACCATTGGGACATACCGAAACTTGACAAATATAATGGAAAAGGAGATCCTAAGAACCACTTAAGACAATTTTGTGCCACTACCATGGAATTTGCAGTTGATGAAACATACCTTATGAGATTATTTCCTCGCAGTCTCGGAGGAGAAGCTATGGAATGGTTTTCACGATTAGCCCCAACCTTCAAATCTTTTCAAGAATTGGCTGATAAATTTGTTTCCAATTATAGTTTCAATTGTGACCTTAAAGTGACCATGACAAATCTTTTCAACACCAAACAAAAACAAGGTGAATCTTTTGTGTCATTTTTACAAAGATGGAGACATTTAACGAAACGATTGCATTATTCCATTCCTGAACAAGAATTGGTTGACCTCTTTTGCCGAAATTTGAACAAAGAAATCGGAAGGGAACTTCGTCTCAAATGCTTGGATTCCTTTGATGAGGCCATAGAAATGGGATTTCGAATTGAACAAACCCTCATTGATGATGGAATTATTAAACTTAATAATGACAAAGATCAAAAATCGAATTCAAACAACAAGACCCCTTTTTGGGTTAAGAACAAGAATGTAGTCAATGACGGAGTTGTTGATGCAAAAACAACTAAAACATCATCCCCTGTTTACAATCTCAAAGGTCTATCTTCAGATAAAGGAAAAGAAAAAAAAAGAAGTTTCCCTAAACGAAATTTTACACCATTGGGACAATCACTTGAATCTGCATTAAAAGAACTTCTTGAAATTAATATTATAACGCTACTCGAAATAAAGGAATATAATCTACAAGTCAAACCCCCATGGTGGAATGAAGATCACTTTTGTGACTATCATAGACACAAAGGACATAAGACTAATAGTTGCAATAAACTTTGACATTTAATACAAGACCTTATGGATGATGGTAAGATATTAGTTGATGAACACACTCCTTCTGGTAACTCTAATCATGAGATGTTTAAAAACCATCTCCCTAAGCATGAAAAGGATAAAGGAAAGGCTCTTGAATCTGGTGATGGTGTAAATTATACTACTTCTAAGTATGACTATACCATACATAACATCAGTGAGGTTGATAATTATGTCAGCACTTTCATCATAAAAGGAAAAGAACCTAATTGCAAGGTTACTACTCGCAAAGGCACTGTTACCCTTAAAGGTCCTAATGCAGAACTTGCTACACCCATTTCACAATACAACCTCATAGAGCACTTAGGAAAAACACCTGCACAAATTTCTATACTTGAGCTGCTACGCCTATCTCCTGAGCATAAAGCTATCTTAGATAAAGTGCTTGCTACTACTACAGTGCCTACAGACCTACATGTAGATCAATTCCAAGCTATGGTGGGACACATCACCTCTCCTCATACTCTCACTTTTACTGAAAATGATGATTCATCCCTTCGACAACCACATAATGCAGCTTTACACATTGACGTCCTCATCCACAATGTTAAGATCAAGCGAGTTTTGATAGACGGAGGAGTAGGCCTTAATATTTGCACTCAAGAATTGATCACAAAATTAGGGTTCTCTAAAAATGCAGTTGATCCAAGCAAAAAGATTACCATAAAGGCATATGATGAAGAGGAACGCTCATCTAAAGGATCAGTTACTCTACCAATTAGAATTGGCCCTGTGGTAAAGGATGTGGTTTGTCAAGTCCTTGATCTCCCACTGACCTATAATATCCTCCTTGGAAGACCCTGGATTCATGCAATGCAAGCAGTACCTTCTACATACCACCAGTGCATTAAATTCCCGCATAATGGTGTTGAAATCACAATACGAGGAGATCCAAACCCTTTCATGTATTGCCATAATCTAAGCCCTAAAACTGAAATCACAATCCCAAGCAATCGTGAAGCATTTCCTTCCCAAGCATATGTTGATCCTGAGTCCTTAAAAGCATCTTCCTCAAAATCCAATGCAGCTGAGATCAAAATACAGGTAAAAGAACAAGGAGTGGGAGAATATACCTTGAATCATGCCCTTTGCATTGGAAAGCTACCTTTATCTCCCCACATCTATGGCAAACCACAAATGACTAAGACCACATCAGATGCAAATACCACAGTGATTTGTAAATCAACTACTTTCAAAAAATGGGGAGCCCTTTGTAATGAAACAGAAGAAGCTGATCTCCTAAACTGGTTATACAAAGATGAAGATACAAAAAAAGAACAGACTGGAATAAAGATACCTGTTGAACAATATGGTAAAGGATTTGATATTATGAAACAAATGGGATATGATGGTAAAAGTCCTCTTGGCTTACAGAAACAGGGTATCTTGGAACCAATACAACCTACTTGTACGCAAAAAGTCCCTGGTTTAGGATATGATGCGCAGAAAGATAAGACCTTGAGTACCGCGTGTGCTTCAAGTAAGGAAGTAGAGTCCTCTAATGCTACACAGACAAATGAGGAAAGTGCCATCAATGACTTCATTGACATTTATGACTATGATAGTGTCCCTACCCCTGAACCCGATCATAATATTTGTACCCTTGAATCCATTCAAAATCTTGATTCAAATCATGATTCTTTACCCTTGGTTCACCCCGAACTCATTGATTTCGATCAAAAGGGACCACCACAATTGGATGTATTTGAAAATGATGAGGCAATCATAAATTTTCTAGGAGCACGAGAAGACACACCCCTTAAGGATCATAAAATAGGATTCATCATAGAACTCAACAGTGCGGCTTATTTTGGGGGGAGTGCCAAGCCTTTCAGTCGCAAAATTATTGAAAATATAAATAGGTCTTCTAGTGAAAACTGCTCTGCGGCACTATTAGACCCAAAAAAAGTAAAAATAAAGGACGTATCCAAGGGTGAAAACCTCTCTGAGGTGCCTGAGGATGGAAGGCTTGACACACTTCCCTTAGCAGTATATCATGAAAAATCATCTATGTTGGTGGAGAAGACAGTACCAACAAATCTGGGCACAAAAGAAAAACCAAAGATAATTCATTTAGTAGAATCATTAACACCTGAAGAGAGAATAGAGCATATACAGTTTTACAAGGAAAGACAAGTTAACTTTGCATGGTCATATGCAGATATGCCAGGACTTGATCCAGATCTAGTAATGCATCACTTGTCTTTGCCACCGGGGGCAAAACCTGTTAAGCAAAAGTTGAGAAAAATGCACCCACACATTGCTCTATTGGTAAAAGCTGAATTACAAAAGTTGCTAGATGTGGGATTTATTAGACCTATTGACTATGCTGATTGGATTTCAAATTTAGTACCAGTTTCAAAGCCTGATGGGGGCATCCGAACTTGCACAGATTTTAGAGATTTAAACAAAGCTTGTCCTAAGGATGACTTCCCACTTCTAAACATTGACATGATAGTGGATTTGACAGCAGGACACGAAATGTTATCCCTTATGGATGGTTTCTCAGGCTACAATCAGATTAAAATTGCTCCTAAAGATCAAATTAAGACAGCATTCACTTGTCCTTGGGGAACTTTCTGTTGGAATTTCATGCCCTTTGGGTTGAAGAACGCCGGAGCTACCTACCAACGTGCAATGACCACTATCTTCCATGACATGATGCATAACTATTTAGAAGACTATGTAGATGATTTGTTGGGAAAATCCTATACCAGAGCAGGACATCTAGAGATCATGGATAAAATTTTCACAAGATTAGAACAATACAAGGTCCGATTGAATCAAAAGAAATGTGCCTTTGGGGTAACCTCTGGAAAAATCCTTGGATATATTGTCTCATCTAAAGGAATTGAAGCCGATCCTGCTAAAATAAAGGCTATACTTGAAATGCCTCCGCCTAAGAATATCAGACAGTTGAGATCATTACAAGGGAAACTTCAGTCTATCCGTCGTTTTATAGCACAACTTGCAAATAAATGTCAACCCTTTCAGCATCTATTACACAAGAATGTTTCATTTAGATGGGACGACAAGTGTGAACAAGCTTTTCAAGAAATCAAAGAATATTTGATGACACCACCAGTATTAGTACCTCCTACAGATGACAAACCTTTACTTCTATATATATCCACAACTACCACAGCACTGGGGGCACTTTTGGCACAACATGACTCTGAAGGAAAGGAACATGCAATCTATTACATCAGTCGTACTCTAGTGGGATACGAGCTCAATTATAGTCCTATTGAAAGAGCATGACTTGCTATAGTTTTTGCATCACAGAAGCTGAGACATTACATGCTTACACACCAAACAAAGCTCATTGCAAAAATTGATCCTCTTAAGTACCTCTTGAACAAAGCAACACTCACAGGATGATTAGCTAAATGGGTGATGATTCTTAGTGAGTTTGATATTGAGTACATAGAAAGAAAAGCAATCAAAGGACAAGCTATCACAGATCAACTCGCTGATGCTCCTATGACAGATGATCATCCTCTTACTACAGAGTTTCCTGATGAATCAATCTTCAACATGGAAGCTACACATTTATGAACCTTATATTTTGATGGCTCCTTCACACAAGGTGGTTTTGATGCTGGAATTCTCTTTGTCACTCCACAAGGGGATTGTATACCTAAAGCTTATAAGATACAGTTTCCATGTACCAACAATATTGCAGAATATGAGGCATTACTTTCAGGGCTTCGTATAGCTGTGCAATGGAAGATCCTTGAGTTGCGTGTTCTTGGTGACTCTCAGCTAGTGATCAGACAAGTTAATGATGACTATAAAACAAAAGATGAAAAATTGATGCCTTACAAAAGAATGGTGGATGACTTCAAGGCCTATTTCACATCAATCTCTTTTGAGCAGATTCCTCGAGATAACAACAGAGTTGTTGATGCAATGGCAACAATTGGTTCACTTGTAGAAATGCCAAGTAATGCCACTTACTGTGAGTTCCTGGTAGAACCTCTTTTGGAACCTGCTTACAATATACCACAATCTAAAATGATTTGTCTCATTGTTGGTCCTAATTCCCAATGGTATGGAGATATTTATACCTATCTTCGAGATAACACCTTTCCATCAAACCTATCCAATAAATCCCATAAAACCTTTATCCGTCAAGCTTCCCGCTATGTGATCTTAGTTGATACCCTTTACCGCCGAGGTCTCGATGGTACTTTACTTGGATGTCTTGAGCACGATGAGTTCAAAACTGATTTACAAGAAGTACATGAAGGTATATGTAGGGCACATTCTAGCGGTCCTACCTTAGCCAAGAAACTCTTGCGTATGGGTTATTATTGGACTATAGTGGAAAAGGATGCCTATCAGTTTGTTAAAAAATGCAAGCAGTGTCAAAAACATGCAGACTTGATACATGCTCCTGCACAAGAATTGTAGTCTCTTGGTACACCATGTCCCTTTTATCAGTGGGGACTCGACCTCGTGGGCAAGATCCGTCCACCTTCATCCAATGGTCGTAAGTTCATTCTCATTGCCACTGACTATTTCACGAAATGGATTGAAGTTGTTCCTCTCACTCATATCACTGGAAAAAAAATAGCCACCTTCATACTGAACTACATCATCTGTCGTTATGGCATTCCTCTATCCATCATCACAGATAATGGTCGTCCATTCAAAAATTAGGATGTCCGTGAACTCTGTGAGAAATTCCATATACAACATCATTTTTCCACACCTTAGTATCCTCAAGGTAATGGCCAGGCTGAGGCTTCTAATAAAACCATTCTCAAAATTCTTAAAAAGACACTCAATGAAGCTGGTCGAGATTGGCATATTCAATTGAATCCTGCACTGTGGGCTTATCGCACGAGTGTCCGCACTCCCACAGGTGCTACCCCATATGCCCTTGTCTATGGATCTGAAGCCATCTTGCCCATCGAGGTCGAGTTTCCCTCTTTGCGCGTCTCTTTGCACAATCAAATCAGTGATGAAGAATACCGATTTTCCCATTTGCAGGAGTTGGAACTGTTGGATGAACGAAGACAAACTGCTTTCAATCATCTTAGAGCATACTAGCAACGAATGTGTCGAAGTTATAATCAAAAAGTGAAACTGCGTACATTTGAGGTTGGGGATCTTGTTCTTTGTGAAAATCCTCACACTCAACAAGACAAAGAAAAGAAGGGTA
>VDFB02393371.1:48089-112553 GCA_007258455.2 Sequoia sempervirens | reverse complement strand
GGGGTCCTCATTAAGGGAGGACCCATTCGCCACCTAGGGTGAATGGGTCCTTTCTCAATTTTCTAGGACCAAACCCTAGGGGATGAAAAGAGCATTAAAAACTCATTTAGAATCAACTGATAAAG
The DNA here is from genome assembly GCA_007258455.2 of Sequoia sempervirens. Taxonomy (NCBI): domain Eukaryota; kingdom Viridiplantae; phylum Streptophyta; class Pinopsida; order Cupressales; family Cupressaceae; genus Sequoia; species Sequoia sempervirens. The sequence goes on along the minus strand of VDFB02393371.1, from coordinate 112,428 downwards.
GGGGGTCCTATTAAGGTAGGATCCAATCACCACCTAGGGTGAATGGATCTTGGCACCATTTTCCAGGACCTAATTTTTTCCCAATTAAATGTTTTATTATTTAAATTATAGGTGTCGGGATACATCTTTGGGAGGTGTCATAAATAAGGTTTAAATTTGAATTAAAGGGGGTTAATTAACTCCAATTACCCAAAATTAATTAAGACCACCATAGATAAATGTGAAAGTGTTTTATAACACTTTACAACACTTGAATAAGGTACAAATTTAAATACATTTTATTAAGAAGGGTCCCATTAAGCTTAATTAAGTAAATAAATCCTAGAAAAGTGTGAAAGTGTGTTACAACACTTTACAACACCTTTGCAAAGGATCAATTAAAGCATGTTTTAATCAAATAAAGGTCCTAAAATGATGTGAATGTGTATAGCACATTACAACACTACTCCAAGACACTATTAATTTAGTTTTAATGTCAATTATCAAACCAAGTAAGGGAAAAAGGATTCTTTTTTTGTTACTAATTTTGTCCCCACTTTAGTGAGAGGATGACCCCATGTCAAACTCACACTAAAGTAGAAATCCAAGAAACTTAAGTATGCAGCAATAAAAAAGATACATAATCATACCTTGTCAAAGGTCAAAAAAAGAAAAGCAAAGGATCAAGCACAACCATTCCAACGTGATGTGGAATGGGGTTGTTTGTCCTTAACATATGTTACTCACTTTGGGGTAGTGGAACCTCAGTCTATCCACTAGGTGAGTTTTCCAAATGAAGTGGAAAATGAGAGAATCATATTAGCCTCCCATACCATACCGAGTTATCCTCTTGACAACTTTTATAAGGAACCACAATGTAATGCTTGTGTAAATGCTTTTGTCACTTAAAAATTTTGTTAAATGGGTTTTTTCTTTGTTCATGTGAAGGTCTTCTTCTTAGGGATCATTATTCCTAATGTCTCCAAGAGAGGACAAGTCAAAAGTGTCAAATCATCACCCATGGGATGCCTCATTCACATCATGCAATGATAGTAGATCGTACACTCTTGGATGACATCAAACCCAATGACACCTCCAAGAAGATGCATCACAAGAAAAGAGAAAAATCAAGCCTTGAAATTTTTCCAAAAGATGTCACCGATGTATGCCCCCACTTTAAAGTCGTTACTACACCATCACTGTGAGAAATTTCTTTAAAGTAGCCAATGTATTGCCTAAGACATGAGAGCTTCTCTCGAAAAACCCTATGCCAAGTCATATGTTTCTGAAATAAGCTGCATCATGAAATAGGAAGGGTTGCCCCCACAAATACATAAGGGATCTATAGATTTGGGGTCCGTATGTATTTGCTACAATATTGTCATAGAGCATGGAACTGTCATCATTCCATAAATACTCATAGAACTAGAAGAATGACACAAAGAGAGTGAAAACAAAGAAAAAGCCTTTCGAGTCAACATGGAAGAGACCTAAATGTTTCAATGCCTTGCGTCATCCCCAAAAGGAAGAAAAAAAGACAAATTTAAAAGATAAAGAAAAGATTTTGGGTCAACATGGAAGAGACATGAATGTCTCGACACCTTGCATCATCCCCAAAAGGAAAAAATAAGAAAAAAGTAAAATGATAAAATAATTATGACATATAGAAGAATGAAGGTACATATAGAAGAATGTACAAAGAGATAAGGATGCATCAAACAAAATGCCACAGGGGGGTCATAAATTATGCACATGCAATCACATAAAGAAAAAACATGACAATTCAAAAGACTAGTAAGGAACAGGCGATTCAACCTAAAGCAAGCATCTGCCTTCCAATCTCAGTTAGTATAAATAGAAGGTGAGCAACTAGCCAAAGGGACAACAAAAAAATCATTACTAGAACAAGGCCATCAAATTCTTGCCCCCACTTTGTGCAATGCAAGAATGAGCCAAGATAGGTGATGAAAATGAGCTCCTTGCATTAAAGAAAATGGTTTGCAATAAGTGTAAAAACATGTAATAGTGAAAATGTTTTAAGATTCTACAACTATTACATGGAAAGGAGTGGAAGGATACATTACTAAATCACTGGATGACAATCATTTCCATCAAAGTGAAATTTTCTCAAGACCAATTTGAATGCTCGACACTCATCAGTACTATGTCCAAGAGTTATGTGGTATCGAAAATGAGAAAAAAATTCACATTTAGGATATAGTCTTATCTTTTCTCTCATAGGTGGTAATGTTATAAGTTCTTGGTTTAGAAGTCATTGTATCTTTCTTTCACTTTCAGGTGATGGACAAGGGAACTTTAGTTTCTTTAACTTGTAAGGCCTCTTTTGCTTGCTAGATTCACCAAATTCTCTAGTTAGAACTAGGGTAGGAGGTCCCGAGATGACCTTGTCTTTGTTATCATTGTCCTTAGGAGGCATGGGTTGTTCTTTAGGAAGGAGGACACTTATATCAGGAGGAGGATCTAAGACAATCCTACCGTCATTGTGAAGCATTAGGTGTTCTTCAAGGATTAGAGTATTTATGTCAGGAAGAGGATCTTGATATCCTAACCCTTTGGTATTCTCAGTGGGTATTTTCTCTATGAGTTGATGAATTTCATGTTCACTTGTTGTATCACATCCTTTTTACTCAAGATTGTAAATCCTTTTCCATATTTCTCTTCAAGGTTAATTAATGTGTCAGTTACTTTATTGACATAGCATGGTTGAATTTTTTATTGTTTAGAGGAGCTAGGTTCACCTATGGTAGGGAACTTAGGTTCAACTTGTGACTTAATTTCAGGATATAAAAGACCAAACATCTCAAGTTGTGGTGGTTGTTTCATTGAAGGATAAAAGGATACATTGGAATCTAGGTTGTTAAGGAAATCATTTATGAATTTATTCATGCTGGCATCATCTCCTCAAATGATGTCAACAACACGAGGAAGAAATGCATTAGGAGTTGTGTGAGCATGAGTAAGCTCAATTTCATTAAGGTCATTGCTAAAAACACAACTTAAAGCATCAACCAAAGAGAACAAGGAATTTCATACATTGCCTAAACAGTTCTCCATTTTCAAAATTTTAGATCTAAACATAGTAACTTACTTATTACACAATGAAATAAGTTTAAAATGAAATGTTTGAATGCAATTTTGAATTTTAACAATGCACTGAAATGAAGAAATTTAAGCTAAATGCAATGTATTTGATGAAATAGAAAATTAGGAAAGTAAAATAGGAAAATAACACACCAAATATAAGCTACAAACTAAGATTTTAGTGTCTTGAAAATTCATATCAATAACTAACAAGGACTCATTTTCCAGTAAGGGCGAATGGGTCCTAGTTAGATATTTCTATGGATTTCAGAGTGTATTTTGATGCTTTTTTAGTTGCCAGAAGGTACAGACAGGACCTGATAGAGGACTCATTTTCCAGTAGGGCTGAATTGGTCCTAGTGAGGTTATTTTAAACTATTTTTAATGATTTTCAAGCTTTCAGTGATATCTTTCAATTCCAGGTCTAAGACAGTGATTTCAGTTTCAAATTTTCTAGAAATGCAATGAAAAGATGAAATGCAAGGTCTAAATTGAAATACAAATTTTGTTTGATTTTCAAATACAATTGTATGGGATCTAAATGACATGAAAAATGACTAATTTTCTTTTGTACCTTTTCAGATTTAGAGAGATTAAAAATAATGCAAGTATAAGCCCTAGATAAGATGTAAGATTTCAATACAAAACAAGTAATCTTAAAGGAGATCTTAATTCAGTGCTAGTGAATGCAAGATCTAACCTAAGATGTAATGAGAGACTTTAAAATTTAGAAAATTGCAATGCTCAATATGTCAGGTTCACAAAATTATTTAATGGAAAAAGTATGGTTTATCACCATAAATGAACAAGATGATAAACCACTAGAACTTTCCTATTAAAACACTCAATTATGAGAGCCAAAAGATGCAAATAACAATTAGAAATGACACCTAATTGTAATAGAACCTATGAGGGAAGTTTTTAAAGCATAAAAAGTTGTGTACCTTGTCAAAAACTTAATTTTTAAGCTACAGAGGACTCATTCACCTTGAGTGGAAAATGGGTCCCTGTTAGGGTTTCTGAAACTAAGATTAGGGTCTTGTTCCATGATTTTTGCACTCTACAAAATCCCAGTTAACAACTTTTGAAATTTTAATGGAACCCATGAAAAATTTGTGATTCCATTCTTGAATTTTCCAATTTCAATCAGTTTCAAGTGTCTGGACTTGGGGTTTTGTTCTTTCATATTTCCTGGGGATTTTGCTATCAAAATCTCACCCAAGAAACCCTTAGGGTGAAGCCCTTGTTAAGGATCTAATTCATTGTTGACCTTTTGCTACCCATTTCTGATCATCTTAAAACATCTTGATTCATTAATGCTCATGGAGTAACTGGTCCCTCACCCTAGGTCTGACATTCTTATATTTTATAAGGTTTATCAACTGACCTTATTTAGCCTTTACATCCTTTGAAAATATTAAGATCTAAGTCCTTGAGGCCTTTTATACGTCATCCTAGAAGTTCCACATCTTAAAACAACTTGTAGGCACGAGCTAAATCTTTCACTTAAGTTTGGTCCATCACTTCCTTTTATCACTCATCGCAAATGAATTTTGAAATGTAAATTCAAGTTGGCGATGAGCAATGAACATCTTTTCTTTTGTTTTTCTCATCGCGGATGGCTTTCTAAAAACTAACTTGCATCAACGATTGGTGATGAGCAACATTTCTATTGCTTTGTGCACCGCAGATATGTTGTGGGTTTGAAGTTTCACATTAGCGATGCATGATTTGTGGGTTGATGTTGTTATCATTAGCTTCTTTCATATCGCTAATTGCTCTTGAATTTCATGTTGATAATTGCCAATGTATGATGGAACCTAGTGCTTGTTGAATCTTCTCTTATCGCTCATCAAAAATTTTCTCCAAGTTCTAATTTTCAAATGAGCAATGAGTGATCACCTTAGGGCTCTTTTATTTTTGTTCCATCACTCATCGTAGATGGTTGTACAATTGTTTGTTAAAATTGGTGATGAGTGATGAAATGCTTTGTTCAAGGTTTTCTTTCATTGAACTGAAGTGATCTCATGAGCGACATCTCTAGTGCCTTATATTTTCATGCAAGTGCACATGGCATAATATGGTTTCATCATTGGTTTCTAGATGTTGTTGATATGGTCTTGATTTTCCATATGAATCAGTGACACATGATCTGAGGAAGATATCTTCAAAATGAACAGTGGTCCAACAGTCTAAATTTCATTATGCCAATGCTCTCATCGTTGATTGAATCCTAGAGAGGTAGGGAAAATCCGCGATGTCTGATGGAACATTTTAGGGAGTATTTTCTTCAAGTTTTAGCTATGTGTACTTCACTAATATAAATGAAAGGGCATGGATGTAGCTGGCGATGCATGTTAATTGTCAAATTGTAGGTGACTAATGCAAATTAAGGGAAGATGTGGAAACTTTTGAGGTGGTATCGCCATTTTTTAGGAACAAGTTGTAAAAGGCCAGAAACGGTGTTCTAGGTTACCATTGATGAAGTTTTCAATCCTCAAATATCGTTGGTATAGATTCAAAGCTAAGTTGCTAAGTTATCAAATCATTTGTGTGAGGATTTCTTCAATCATTAAATTGTTGCATGCTCCAAATTGTCTATTTAATGTAGATTGTCTGCCGATTAATCTCATCATTTTTAGTCTATAGAAAATTTGAAGTGTGGGTCATTGAATGAATGTGTGAGTGTCAAGTTTTCAATTGCAGAGACATTGATTTTTTTATCCTGAGTGAGTTGGTTCTTCATATGAGCTTTGTTTAATTCATGCTCTTGTTTGTTTGGGAGTTTTATATTTCTAGGGATTTTTGAATTTGTCTCGACTTGTGGGTGTGCTTTCCTACAATTTTAATTCAGGACTTAAAGTTAGTTAGTCTTCACTCAATCTAGATTTGGTATTGCTTCTACCTTGTGTTTTTTAAAATGAGTAATTCAGGTGATTCAATTCAGCCAACTAGTAGGTCTAGATGACTCAGTGTGTTTGAGTGTCATGAGGATATGTCTATGGCTGAGAAAGAATTTCTGGGGACATCTATTGCTCCAAAGGGTAAAGAGAAGGCCCGTGGTCAAAGGACAAAAACTATTGTCCAAAGTACCTACAACTTAAGAAGTAGAACCTCTTTGTTATTTTTTTATAACCAAACTTAATCTCAATCCTAACCTATGAGCTTTCCACAACTCAATTATCAGCTAGGTTGAGGATTGGACAACACCTAAGTAAAGTAATTAGTACTTCACTTCTACTCTTCAAGCTCTGTGAGACCTAGGGAGGGTAATCCCATGCATACTCATAATATCTCACTTTAGGTCAAGAGTATTTCTTCACACAAATGCACTATTTCATGAAAATCGCCTTATCAAAGTCTCGACAAACCTAAGATAGAAGTGTTACTTATTTCAAGGAGTTTTTTTACATACTTAAAGTTGGGACGATGTAGTTTAAACTATTTTTTGAATCATTCTTTATCTTGAATCCTAGGCCCAATTCAATACTGGCTCAACTGATTACAAGATAAACTAATAAAACAATTAGTGTCTTATCTAAGGGAGAAAATATTTATAACTTTTAATCAATCAGTAATATAATTTTGATTGAACCTCAAAAATTAATGGACCATTAGAATGTCACTTTGTAACATCTAACTCACTGTGTTTGCAAAATATCACTTCCTTACTAAATCCTATATCTTTTTCTCACAACCTAATGAGCTCATTTTAGCATTTAATCAATTCATTGAACTGGAGCATAAAATAAATTCATCCATTTTGTGCAAATGAGAAAAAGACAAATGAAATTGTCATTAACAACTTCATTCATAACTTGGAAGAAAATACATAGGAGAGCAACATTTTGAAACTAAAATTCTTCTTCATTTTTTATATCTCTTTGTAAAATCATATTTAAGATTCATATATAGTATAACTTTCCTCTTAAATTTTCTTTTGGTATATCTACTGGAGTATCCATTTACATTCTATTCTACTTTATAGAGCATAGTATTTACTATGAGCATGTCAAGACTCAAAATTCTGAACTCCCTTCTTTCAGCCATGAAATCCCCTTTATATAAATAGGGGAACAACAAGCACCTGACTAAATTACAATTTCACTTTCATTTGAGTTCATTTCAAAAACCTAATTCTAATTGAATCCTCCAAGAACTCCCTAGGCAGTTTCATATGCAATCATTTGTGAACATGGGAGGACAAAAGGAAAAAAACATGTGTAGGATATTAGTGGTCATTGTCAGAGCATTCGTTGTTTGAAACAAAAAAGATTCCATTCACATCCTCTGAAGGACTTCCACATCAACATGGGAAAGAAAAATACAAACCATGGACACATGAAAAAAAATACCTCCTATCCAAAGACCATGGTGTCATCAAAAACTAAAACAAGGAAATGACCCTATTCAAATTTGTCAGCATCCAAAAAGGCTCAACTGCTCCTTGTCCTCGATGAAATTGGAGGGATCACTAGTTTGTCATCATTGGAGCTCCCATATGGCACTAGAGAATGGATGTACTAGTCATAGTTCAAGTCAAAATCAGCTTCAGCATCCTAAGGAGTATCAGATAGCACAAGAGGAGAATTGTGTTTTCCCAGGTGGGTCCTATGGCTTTTCAATTTTTTCTTGGCCTTCTTCACTAATTGCACCAATTCCTTGCCTTTGGATTTGACCAATTCTCCTGGAAGGGTCCTATTCCTCAAGTGGTAAGTACTCTGCACAATTAGTTTCTTCTTATGACCTGTAGCCCTCCTTTTACCCTTTAAAATCTCAGGGGAAATCATGGCTTCCTGCTCAGTCATGTCTTCATGGCACTCAAACACACTTAGTCGGCTAGACCTTCTACTAGGCAAAATTATTGCACCAACTTTTATCATTTCATTAGAACTAGCAGAGTGATAATTAAAAGGATCTTTGACTCAAGACCCACAGGAGAAACACCCCAACCCCAGTAATTACAAATAGTTCAAGCAACAAAATTCCTAAATAGATCAGAGAACCCAATTTCATACCAACTTACTCAGGATGAGAAAATTCAACTCAAGACAAACTAACAATTTTTTACCCCACTTCACACTTTGTCTCACACACAATGCAGACTGAAAAGATAGTGTGAATAAACAGTGATCAACTTGCATTAAATAGAAAATTCGAGCATGCAAAATTAATGATTCATAACTCCTTGCACGAGTGAATTGGTAACTTATGAGTTTGACTTTGAATCTTGGCCGTTCATCTTAGAGCAATTAAAATTTCATCTAAGGTGGCCATGAGCATCATTTTTTGACCATTATCAACTTGCTCCTTGAAAATAGTGATGTTATCTCAAATGTTTCCACATTCTTCTCTAACCTTAATTAATCATATGTGATCTGACAATTAGCATGTATCACCAACCTAATCCATGCTTTTCATTAATATCGATGAAGTACATAGGACCAATTTTTCTTAAAGAGAAAATTTCTTTATACGCTTCATCGCTTCATCACTGATCTTCCCCAAATTTTAGGGTGCAATTAGCGATGAAGTTATTCATGCAATGATTTTTAGTCCATTGGATCATTCTACTTTAAAACTTTATCAATGGTTCTCCAGTCCTTTCGCTACTTTCTTTTCTGCTTTATGTGGAATCCCCAATATCATACCACGTTGCCCTTTTCATTAATGGTCAACACTTGTCATTGATTTACTTCATCCTCTCCTAGCTCCATCTATGATGTAAACATCCTTGTGATGATCTTTAGCCCCTAGTCTAGCGCCCTGACCTTTGGTCACATTCATCCTTCCATTGCACATCACTAATTCAAACTTTGAGCCTAGGATCCTATCGGTGATGACAGATGTTATGGAGGCACCAGATTTTAGACATGTGCACTTGCATAAAAAAAATGGCACAAAAGACATCGCTCATAGGATCATATCAAATTAGCGAAATAAAATCCCTTTTAGAGGACACTCATCGCTTATTGCTAATTCATAACTTAGGTTCTGAAATGAATTCGTGATGAGTGATATAACATAAGGCCTTCGTTCATTGCTAATTCTCCTCATATATTTTGCAAGAAATTAGTGATGAGAGGATTTACAAAATTTATAAGGTTCATCACGTATCCCTAATGTTAGAATTACATTTAAAACATATCCACAATTATGTGATATAAAGGATATCACATCATATCACTCATCGCTAATTCAAGTTTATCTTTTCAATGGCCATCTCCAATGAGTGATAAGAACACAAGGCTAGAAGCATCGCTCATCACTATTACAAATTTGAAGGCTCAAAAGCCATTAGAAATGAGTGATGTCTAAGGAAATTATCATTCCATCACTCGTCATTGATTCAAGGTGTCAAAATATGAATAAATCAGCGATGAGAGATATAGCTATGAGGGCCATCGGGACTTAAGTGGAAACTTTGAGCACGTGCATTTAAGTTGTTCTAAAAGAGGTGACTTCTTTAGGATGACATGAATTCATAGGCTTAAGACTTCTGAATCATTCAATACAAAGGATGTAAAGGTCAAAAGATCCTTTCCCTAACCCTATAAGAGACGGGCGATTCAGACATAAACACGATAAGGGCCAGTCACATGATGACATTAATTAAACATGAAATTTTTTTGTGACCAGCAACAGGCACTACTTAGTTAGCAACAAAATAGAACACTACAAGCAACTTAAAATGAACAAAACCCTAAACCTCATATAAGAACCCTGCATTAGATCTAACAAATATTTTAGGTAAAAATTCTTAGGGTTTTAATATGAGCACTTTAGATTTTGAAAAATTAGAAAGTGTCATCAGTGGCTCTTTTTGGGGTCGTCTGTTCCTCAAGGAATAAAGAAAGAATTCAAATCCTCTGGAGAAGTAGACCAGGTGCCTACTCCATTGGGTAACAGAGTCAAAAGGTCATCTCTTCCCCCCACTGCTTTGGCTTAACAAGTCAAACCATATCTAATGGCCCAAGGCCACCAAAATTGTAGGCCTTTTCTTACCTCTATCATAGAAAAAAATTTCATCACATCTCATTGAATCCAATCTGAAAACATCATTGCAATATGCCTGATTAAACATGCTATCATCTCTAATATCATCAACAAATTCATAACTATCATGCATCTGAGAATCAAGCATACCATTAAAATATTGATTTTCATGTGGCAATAACTCATAATTTTCATCATTCAAAATATTTTCAACTTGAAAACAAACTTCCTTAATGTTTTTCCCATTATCACACTGCACAAGGAAATTTCATCCAGCTGAAAAACCTGGCACTCATATCCTGCCTCATAGTTGGTATTATCAAGTTCAACCTGGATAGTAGTTTGCATGTTAAAAGTGAAACAATTATAAGGACTAATCAAAAGATCATGCACATCATGCAAACTATCTCCAAGTGTATGTAAAGAGATACACATACATTGGCACACACTATAACTATGCCTCAACATACTGCTATAGAGAATCATCAAGAATCTCTACCCTATCCTTGTCTTTACTCACTTTGATATTTCTTGAACATAACATGTTAACATCTCTAGCATTCATAGCTTGTTCAAAAGTGAGAAATTTTGGTTCAAAAAGATTATCTATTTTTTCTTTAGAATTAGCTCTCATATCCATATGAAAATTTCATAACTAGGCTCATCAGAAAATAGATACTTATCCAAATTTGCATTAAAATTTTCACAATTTGGCTAGTCGAATATACAAACTTCATTGTTATCTATTGTCCTTAACTCATCAACACAAGTTTTTGAACTTGCATCAGTCTACACACTTTCATGCTCATCATATAATGCATTATTACAATCAAATGGTTGCTTTCCTTTATCCACATTACCATCATGTTGACCAATCGGTTCATAATTGGAAGGAATATCAGATACCCATGTTTCATACCTTGCATAATAGAGACTGTCATCACTATCAAAATCAATATGAGTATTACACAATAACTGAGGGTTACTCATATTTGCACATTTCTGATATTCAGTGGTTAACATATTTTAAATTTGTTCAATATTTAATGGACCATAGTTCTAATCCATTCTTTCAACCACTTCTTTCTCTTGACCTCCACTAGAAAAAAAATCCTTTACCAAGTTGTAAGTTAGGACATACCAAGATATTACCATCATCAAAATCGAGAAAATTTATGGATTGGTTTTCATCTTTGAGTTGGTCATTTATATCTTCTTGAAAGTAAAGACAAACATTTTCACTATTACGGGCATCAATGGTAAACATCGCAACACTCTTAACTTCTTCCTTCTCAAACATGCACTTGTTTGTATCTAAAACTAGAGATATTTGATCATTTGTATCCACACAGTTGTTGTTTTCATCAACATGTTTATCCATAATTGAAGACAATATATCCTTACACATACTCATTCCTCACTTTCTCCATATTATCTAAACATGTGTAAGCCATTTGCATATTCAAATTTTTAAAATCCCTCAACAGTGCACTAGATCCCTCCTCAAAAGCTTCAAAATACAAATGAATGCAATCTGATGTACTAGGTCTAAAAATTTCAAGGATTAGTGCAAGAGCAACAGAAAATCTATGACTGAAAGCAATGCTTGGATCATCATCTTGTTTCCTAAGCTTCTTTAACTTTGTGACAAGAGCAGAAGGTTCTTTTGCAAATTCTTTTCTATAAGCATCCACTAGTTTATCCTAGTAGGGAAAGGACTTCTCAAGAAAACTTAAATACCAATCCCTAGCTTTAGCTTCAAGAGATCTAACAAAAAATCTCATCCACATATCTTGATCTCTAAATGAATGTTTCACCATGAAATTATAGAAGCTTCAGACATGAGTATCTCCTTCACACACATTGTATCCATTAGACCTAGGTATTTGCTTATAGACTCGAGATGGCATACTTTTAACTTGGTAATCAACCCATGATAAGTCTAATTGGTCATAAAATGAGTCAAATGAATTGACAACAAGTGCAGAAATTTAACTAATAGATCTAGTATGATTATCTCTTAACTAGGCTGGCATAGCCATCAGGTGCCTTTTATTCATCTCTTTAACTCCTCTTTTGAATACAACTTTCCATTCTGGCCTTATCCTAGGCCTATTCACACTTGGGTTCATGCACCTTTTGATATCAAATGTCTAAGGATTTTCATACTTATGAAGCTTCTTGAAAATATGCATCCAAGTTTCTAGTGGAATGGTTATTTCTCTTTGATAATCCATGGATGTATGCAAACTAGGGTTTAACTAATTATGCATAATCATAACCATGACTGTATAAAAAATCACTAGGGTAATTGAACTATCATGTTGGTAACCTAAGACTAAAACTTATAATAATGGATAAAATTTCTTAGGATATAAAATTTCATTCTAACCATCCACACTAGAAAATTTGTGAATATTCAAACAAAACTTTAAGTGGAACAACAGTTTCATTCAATATGATAGCTTCAGCAAATGGAAATATACAGAGAGCTTTGTACCTTCACCCTTCTAGTTTCTATAACTTTGAAAAGAACACTTTCAGGTTACAATAACAAACAACATCCCTTGTGTGTAGAAATTGTAGAGAAGAGTCTCCACCTCTTCAACAAGAGGAAAACCTTTGAAGCAAGAATATTTTTCTCTGAGTTCTTCTAGCAAAGTCAACTTAGGGCTACTACAAACCAATTTCTAGATCTGGAACTTCTTCAATATTTGAACTAGATGTTCATTTTGTTTTGACTCTTTTCAAATTGTCTTTGACACATTTGCATTAAAGATGCAAAGGTATCCCCAGTAGAGTCACCATTTTTGTTGCTTATTTATTTAGAACCAAACTTAATCTCAATCCTAACCTATGAGATTGCCACAACTTAATTATCAACTAGGTTGAGGATTGGCCAACACCTAAGTAAAGTAATTAGTACTTCACTTCTTCTCTTTGGGCTCTGTGAGACCCAGGGAGGGTAATCCCATGCATACTCATAATATCTCACTTTAGGTCAAGAGTATTTCTTCACACATATGCACTATTTCATGAAAATCACCTTATCAAAGGCTCGACAAACCTAAGACAGAAATGTTACTTATTTCAAGGAGTGCATTTACATACTTAAAGTTAGGACTATGTAGTTTAAAGTATTTTTTGAATCATTCTTTATCTTGAATCCTAGGACCAATCCAATACTGGCTCAACTGATTACAAGATAAAATAATAAAACAATTAGTGCCTTATCTAAGGGATAAAAGAGTTATAATTTGTAATCAATTGGTTATAAAATTTTGATTGAACCTCAGAAATTAATGGACCATTAGAATGTCACTTTGTAACATCTAACTCACTGTGTCTGCAAAATATCACTTACTAAATCCTATATCTTTTTCTCACAAACTAATGAGCTCATTTTAGCATTTAATCAATTCATTGAACTGAAGCATAAAAAAAATTCATCCATTCTATGAAAATGGAAAAAAGACATGAAATTTTCATTAACAACTTCATTCATAACTTGGAAGAAAATACATAGGAGAGCAACATTTTGAAACTAAAATTCTTCTTCATTTCTGATATTTCTTTGTAAAACCATATTTAAGATTCGTATACAGTATAAATTTCATCTTAAATTTTCTTTTAGTATATCTACTAGAGTATCCATTTATATTTTATTATTCTTTTTAGAGCATATTATTTACTCTGACCATGTCTAGACTCAAAATTATGAGCTCCCTTCTTTTAGCCATGAAATCCCCTTTATCTAAACAGGGGAGCAACAAGCACCTAGCTGAATTATAATTTCAATTTCACTTGAGTTCATTTCAAAAACCTAATTCTGACTGACTCCTCGAAGAACTCCCCAAGTGGTTTCATACGCAATCCTTTGAGAACATGGGAGGACAAAAGGAAAAAAAATGTGTAGGATATTAGTGGCCCTTGTCACAGCATTTGTTGTTCGAAACAAAAAAGATTCCATTCATATCTTCCAGAGGACTTCCACATCAACATGGGAAATCAAAAGACAAACCATGGACACATGAAAAAAAATACCTCCTATGGAAAGACCATGGTGTCATGTAGAAACCCTAGTTTCCCCCTGACACTGCTCCTGACTGATTTTTAGGTTTTTCTGAAGGTTTTTGGTTTTTTTGCAATTTTTGTGTTTTTGATGCAATAAATGAAAGGTACGATTTTTGCATATATTTGAAATAAATGCTTTTAAGAATGATTTCACTTTGTAAATCTCAAACCCTAATATAGATACTGAATCTGGTTCATAAATTATACTTCTGCAACTATTACAATAAAGATTTGATGACATGCAAAGTAAAAGGCAATGGTTATTGAAAACCTGATTTTTAATACAACATTAAATGTTCTGATGGGAATGGTACGGATGCAATAGATATGTCCTTCTCCCTCCATCCAGTGTTTGCAGATGACTCCAGCTTGGTAGGCGCACCCTTTGATGAAGATTGGAAGCTATTATAATAGGCATTTTCCCTCAAGAAGAAGAAACACGGCTTTATGTGATGGTACGGCCTGACATTGACTGGTACGGCTGTCAGCAATAACTCAAATTTGTACAGCTTCTTTTGATCCTCCAGAGACTCTGTGATGTTAGGCGCCTTGATGAGTGAGAACTAACTGCAAAGGAAAGAGATGCTTTTGCTCTGGAACCCACATATGGCTCTCTTTGAATAGTACGGCCAGGTACAAAACAGTACGGCCCTGTGTGCAGCAATATCAATAAATAAAATATACAGCCTTCTCTGTGGTCTCCTGTATCTGGTAAAAATAGGTGCTTTCCTGAATAGATTTGTTCAACTGGATTCAACGCTGAAACCCCCTGAATATATCAACTCTGTGATGCTCTGCAACTTCTTCTGAAATGAAGAAATTCCTCTGATGGCAATAAATCAGATGTTATTTCACATCCTCTGAACTGCTCCGATGGAGATGGCTCGTTCTCCAACGAATTTCGAACTCAAACCCTAAGGTCTCCGTTCTCTGGCAAGACTCGCAAATTTTCAATTCATAAAATATCATAATGGCTCAGAAACCAATGCAAAAACCTTTATCCTTCTCAAAAGTGCGATTTCCTTAATAATAGGAAATCATTAAAATATTCACCTTTTAATTCTTTTAATTTCCTCATAGTCTCAGCGAAATATTTTAATAATAAATTAATACGCAAACCTAAGTTCCCTTCGATGATGGCACCCCTTTATGAGGAATTCACTCGTTGGTACCGTACTATAATCCTTTATATTGAAAACATAAATAATTAATATTTAATCAATATAATTAAATATTAATATCTTCAAGTATTACCGTTCACCAAGTCGATCAACCTCAAGTGATCCGGCCATCAATAACTGATATCCAGACCGGCGACGAACGGTGCCACCGATCAAAACGCCGGGTCTCATGTTGCCGGAGTTAAAACTCCCATACGCACTTCAAATCACTCTCTTGCCACGGTGGTCTCAAGATAGCACCACCATCTTTGATGTCGCCAAAAATGGGGACATGACAAATTGCCCAAAAATTGCTGACCCCAAGCAATTCTACCGCAAAGAAGACTCCATCTCTAAGGCCCCAAAGAAAAATCGGTGAAATGTCCTGCCACACATCACCATTACTTCCACTCGTAGCATCATCAAAATCCCAATCACAAGGCAATCAACACCTCGATCCCAAAACCCAACAAAAGTTCCGTCACGCGACGCATCTCCTCGCGTCGCCATCGGCGCGCTTCTACTACCCAACTTCTCACCATGTCGAGAATAGTGAAGTATCTCACGGACTCCACCTATACCGTGGTCAGTCTTCACGCCACCGACTTAATACAGCTGAAGTAACCCACATCCGCTACGTTAGAGAGAAAACCCTAGAAGCATCTACTATCCTGAATCTCTCCCTGTCTTCTGCTAAATACTCATGGATGTGATAACTGCCCAAACCATCATGCCAACTAATACCATAGTCGCCCTGTAACCATGTACCTGTATGAATCTGCGACATAGAAGTATCAAGCCCTGTCAAATACATATCGGCATGATGTAAAGCGGACTGCTGTCCCTGCAAGTAATACCCTGCAAACTGCTGAGTCAAGTACCTGCATCCGCTAATCCCATCTCGCGGAAGATGGTAATCCCTCAAGTATCAATCGGTAATGCCTCCCCGACTACCGGTAGAGAATCACCCTGTGCACAAGTATGGTGCATCGAATCATGTACAGGTGGATCAAAGACAAAACTGTAAGCGCTCCTCACCGTGTACACCTCATTGAACTCCTCTGTGAGTTTGGTTTGGAATTGCGATGCACTGGAACAATCCCAAACACTACGATCATCACCCAACCTGGAACTAGTATCAAGAGTACGATCAGCGTCCAACTCGAAAAGTGGGTTATCATAGATCACCCCATCACCCAACAAATGGATTATTCTACAAATCGCACCACCCATCCCGGACGTAATCACTCCTAAATCACCGGAATAAACCGAAGTTGTACTCCCCATCAGGTTTCACTTACCGGCGGGTCAATCAGGTCAGCTATGCGACATCGTTTCGTGAGAGGGAAACAAATCATCACAAGTACCAATCTCCCAACTGGATGAGACTCTGAATATCTGCTGTGAAGATGGGCAAGTATCAAGGGTTGTCACACAACTCTCTAGTGAACCAACACCCATATCACAGGGACTAACAATAACCTGCCCTGCATCACCTATCACGGGACTAATCTCATGAGAACCTGGTGCAATGCGTGGCTCACTGCAACTCTCATCTAGTGCACTCATCCTATCTGTATCAACTGCTCCTGTGTCCGTGCTGGATGTAACTACATCCTCAACATCTCCCTCTCGGCTATGAACCATGGGTGTATACTCCTCACCAACCACTGCCATGCAAGACTGAACGATATCCAAAGGTGGTGAAGATTGTGCCAAACTCAACGCCACGGTATGCCTCTCAATCTGTAACTGTGACTCACGAAGAGCCAACTGGGTGCTATGTAATGAAACCATAGTCACCTCGAGCTCATGAGTGAGCTCATCGATCCGCTCCTCTTTTCCCTTCCATGCATCATAACAAATGTAATCCCACCTCCGAAGGAAATCCCCGTCCGCGAAGTAGTCCCAGGTGTAATTTGTTTCATCGCTCCAACCGCTTCGAGTAAAGTGTATCACCGCAGGAAACCGACTTGTCACCTGCTCCGTCAAGTGAGGACCTCAAACCGGCAAAGTCAACATCTCATGAGTAACCGTACTGGCAAGCCTGGCATGGTAACTTCAGTGTCATCCGCCATGTAGTTGCCCAACCAAATGATGAGGATTCTCAAACCACGCAGTTCAAGATATCCTGCCACCGGCACCCAAGACGCTTATCCCGCCGCCACCCTACGATAAGCATCAGCGTTTCGTCCCGCATTAACATCTAAAATCGCTGTTTCCGACCCTCAGTGATGGTTCAACTGGTGGTGCCGTAGAAGTTGTTGAGCGGCCATTAATCTTCACACGCTTCTGCCCAGTACCCGTATGCCCATCTAACGATGATCCTGACCATCGCCATGGAACTACCGGTTTTCAGCATGATCTGAAAAATCAGATTCACCATGACATAAATTATCAACACCAACTGCATCTGTAGTACCCAACTCTTGAGTCTCTTCACGTGCCAACTCAATAGGGTTACTTTGCATCCGTGAAACAACTGTTGTATCATGCTCACGCAAAGTTTCACCATTGCTGTCATAAAAATCAGAAGTGGCCTCCATCGTATAAATTTCTCGAGTCACCTCTTGCATGGACGAAGTAGGTAAATCATTACCCCAAGCTGTGCTAGTGTGTTCATTAATCAAATCAGCACTTCTGTCAAACTCATCACATAAATTTCTGCCTATTTCATAAGGATTTGAAAATACTAAATCATTCTCATGAAAAATTGTATCACCCTTATGCGTAGATTCTCTATCTGTTTCATGTGTAAACCACTCACGAGCTATAGTGAGATATCTCTGTTTTGCAAACTCAGTCTTATGGCAAAGACGCGGGTGCAAATCCAAGTAACTCATAAAAGGCAGTTCCTTTTTAATTTTCTGTGGTAGAATGCTATACTCCTGGAACATGCTAATCACTTCTCTTTCTGTTTTCTGTGGTGTTCTGTCAATAGTGATCCTTTCACTGATCTCAGGTGATTCTAATTGCCACTCGTCGTTCGCTGTCCTAAATGTACCGGCGAACAAACCCTCATGCCTTTCACCTGCTCTAACCTCATCAGGCTCCTGTCTCGTGAAAGTGGGCCTAGTAGGCCTATCTGCCATCCATGATACTGACCTAGGAGCTCTCCGTGAACTTGCAACACTCCTGTCATCATCACGATGTGGTGACGATCTCCTCGGAGTATCCAGTCTCTGAAGTGCAACTGCCACCTGCTGTAATACACCATTTGACCGCCGTTGACCTGCACTAAGTTCTCTGAGTGCATGCAAGACCTCTGCACGGTTCTGATCTCTGTTATTCTGAGGAATCTCTGTTCTAATATTTACTGTTCTATCAGTCCTGTAATACCTGTCAGTTCTGTCAGCCATGTTTCCCAGCTGCCAGATCGAACCTTGTTACCTGTCAACCAAAGCTCGCCTGAATGAATAATACCTGTAAGACCCAACTGTTCCGGCTGCAGAAGACGGCTAAACCCTCAGGATGGCAGGATTTAGCTCTGATACCACTGTAGAAACCCTAGTTTCCCCCTGACACTGCTCCTGACTGATTTTTAGGTTTTTCTGAAGGTTTTTGGTTTTTTTGCAATTTTTTGTGTTTTTGATGCAATAAATGAAAGGTACGATTTTTGCATATATTTGAAATAAATGCTTTTAAGAATGATTTCCAATTTCAGAATCTCCAAACCCTATAGATACCGGACCGGTTCGGCAAATTATAACAACTATTACAATAAATAAAGATTTGATGACATGCAAAAGGCAATGGTTATTGAAAACCGATTTTTAATATAGCATTAAATGTTCTAATGGAATGGTACTGTAATAGATATAAACCTTCTCCATCCGTTGTTTGCGATACCTCCCAGCTTCAGGTAGGCGCAATCCCTCGATGGCATTGGCTATAATATGCTCTCAAGAAGAAGTTGTTCACCATGCATGGTAACGGCCCTGACATTGACTCGTACCTACCGGCCGCCACAATAACTCAAATTTGTACGCCTTCTTTTGATCCTCCGTAGACTCTCTGCATGTTAGCTTGATGAGTGAGTAGAATCCAATCTAGCAGAGATGCTTTTGCTCGAACCCATTATATGGTTTCTTTGAATAAAATGTACAAACAGAATTGGTGCGCATTATCATTAGTCAAAATATACGCCTTCGGTCTCCTCAGATTCCGTAAAAATAGGTGCTTTCCTGAATAGATTTGTTCAACTGGATTCAACGCTGAAACCCCCTGAATATATCAACTCTGTGATGCTCTGCAACTTCTTCTGAAATGAAGAAATTCCTCTGATGGCAATAAATCAGATGTTATTTCACATCCTCTGAACTGCTCCGATGGAGATGGCTCGTTCTCCAACGAATTTCGAACTCAAACCCTAAGGTCTCCGTTCTCTGGCAAGACTCGCAAATTTTCAATTCATAAAATATCATAATGGCTCAGAAACCAATGCAAAAACCTTTATCCTTCTCAAAAGTGTGATTTCCTTAATAATAGGAAATCATTAAAATATTCACCTTTTAATTCTTTTAATTTCCTCATAGTCTCAGCGAAATATTTTAATAATAAATTAATACGCAAACTGGCCCCTTTCTGATGATGGGTGCCCCCTTTATGAGAATCACTTAAGTTATAATTAAAAATTATAACTTTATATTATAAACATTAAATAATTAATATTTAATCAATATAATTAAATATTAATATCTTCCTCGTTAATTATCCGATTACTGTTCCGTCTGAAGCTGACGAACCCTGAAGTGATTCCGAATACTGACACAACCAAACTGCTAAAAATAGCAGGGTCCCACACTGCCTGCCAAGAACTGCTAAAAATAGCAATTCTGCAATAAACGTCTGAATGAGCCTGAACGAAAGCCAATTGATCAAAACGGCCAATCTAATGTTGAGCCAAACTCCCATACGACCCTCTAACCACTCTGTCAGCCTACGAGGGTCTCATGATAGGCCAATCTCACGATCTCTGATGCTCGCCAAAAATGGGGACATGACATGTCATCAAAAACTAAAACAAGGAAATGACCCTATTCAAAGTCATCGGCATCAAAAAATGCTTGACTGCTCCTTGTCCTCGATGAAATTGGAGGGATCACCAGTACGTCATCATCAAAGCTCCTATATGGCACCATAGAATGGATGTACTAGCCATAGTCTGAGTCAGTATCACCTTCAACATTTGAAGGAGTATCAAAAAGCACAATAGGAGAATTGTGTTTTCCTAGGTGGGTCCTGTTGCTTTTCTCTTTTTTCCTGGCATTCTTCACTGTCTGCGCCAGTTCCTTGCCTTTGGATTCAACCACTTCTCCTAGAAGGGTCCTATTCCTCAAGTGGTAAGTATTCTGCACAATTGATTTCTTCTTATGACCTCTAGCCCTCCTTTTACCCTTTGAAATCTCAAGGGAAACCATGGCTTCCTGCTCATTCATGTCTTCATGGCACTCAAACACACTTAGTCGGCTAGACCGCCTAACAGGCGAAATTGTTGCACCAGCTTTTCTCATTTCATTAGAAATAGCAAAGTGATAATTAAAAGGATTTTTGACTCAAGACCCACAGGAGAAACACCACAACCCCAGATTACAACTAGTTCAAGCAACAAAATTCCTAAATAGATCAGAGAATCCAATTTCATACCAACTTACTTAGGACAAGAAAATTCAACTCAAGACAGACTAGAAAATTTTTACCCCACTTCACACTTTGTCTCACACACAAAGCAAACTAAAAAGATAGTGTGAATAAACAACAATCAACCTGAATTAAATAGAAAATTCGAGCATGCAAAATTAATGATTCAGAACTCCTTGTGCGAGAAAATTGGTAACTTATGAGTTTAGCTTTGAATTTGGGATGTTCATCTTAGAGCAATTAAAATTTCATCTGAGGTGGCCATGAGCATCATTTTTCGACCATTATCAACTTGCTCCTTGAAAACAATGATGCTATCTCAAATGTTGCCATGTTCTTCTCTAACCTTGATTAATCATATGTGATCTGACAATTAGCATGTACTACCAACCTAATCCATGATTTTCATTAATATCATTGAAGTACATAGGACTATTTTTTCTTAAAGATAAACTTTCTTTATTCGCTTCATCACTTCATCGTTGATCTTCCCCAAATTTTAGGCTACAATTAGTGATGAAATTATTCATGTGATGATTTTCAGTCAATTCAATCATCCTTCTTTAAAACTTTATCAACGGTTCTCCATTCCTTTCGTTGCTTTCCTTTTTGGTTTATGCAGAATCCCTAAGATCCTGCCACGTTGCCCTTTTTATTAATGGTCATTGCTTGTCATTGATTTACTTCATCCTCACCCAGCTCTATCAGTGATGTAAATATCCTTGCAATGATCTTTAGCCCCTGGTCTAGTGCCCTGACCTTTGGTCACATTCATCCTTCCATCGCGCATCGCTAATTCAAACTTTATGCCTAGGATCCTATCAGCAACAAGAGATGTTGTGGAGGCACCAAATTTTAGACACGTGCACCTGCATAAAACAAATGGCACAAAAGACATCACTCATAGGATCATATCAAATTAGCAAAAGAAAATACCTTTTAGAGGACACCCATCGCTTATCGCTAATTTAGAACTCAAGTTCTGAAATGAATTTGCGATGAGCAATATAACATAAGGGCTTAGTTCATCACTAATTATCCTCATATATTTTGCAAGCAATTAGCGATGAGAGGATTTACAATATTTATAAGGTTCATCACATATCGCTAATGTGAGAACTACATTTAAAACAAATATGTGATTATGCAATATAAAGGAAATCACGTCATATCACTCATCGCTAATTCAAGTTTATC
Organism: Sequoia sempervirens; assembly: GCA_007258455.2. Taxonomy (NCBI): domain Eukaryota; kingdom Viridiplantae; phylum Streptophyta; class Pinopsida; order Cupressales; family Cupressaceae; genus Sequoia; species Sequoia sempervirens. The sequence continues at coordinate 90,280 of VDFB02393371.1, read as the reverse complement.
TTTTCAATGGCCATCTATGATGAGTGATAAGAACACAAGACCAGAAGCATCACTCATCACTATTACAAATTTGAAGGCTCAAAAGCCATTAGCAATGAGCGATGTCTAAGGAAAACATAATTCCATTGCTCATCGTTGATTGAAGGTGTAAACCTATGAATAAATTAGCAATGAGAGAAACAACTATGAGGGCCATCTTGACTTAAGTGGAAACTTTAAGCACATGCATTTAAGTTGTTCTAAAAGAGGGGACTTCTTTAGGATGACATGAGAGTAATAGTCTTAAGACTTTTGAATCACACAATACAAAGGATGTAAATGTCAAAAGATCCTTTCCCTAACCCTATAAGAGACGGGTGATTCAAACCTAGACACGAGAAGGGCTAGTCACATGATGACATTAATTAAACATGAAATTTTTTTGTGACTAGCAATAGGCACTACATAGTTAGCAAGAAAATATAGTAACTTAAAATGAACAAAACCCTAAACCTGATATAAGAACCCTACATCAGATCTAACAAATATTTTAGGTAAAAATTCTTAGGGTTTTAATATGAGCACTTTAGATTTTGGGAAATTCAAAAGTGTCATCAAGACCATTTCAGAAGAACTGGTCAAGTTTAAGGGCAAGGAGCCAGTTGAGCCTGAAAAGAAGAACAAGAAAAGAAACAAGTCGCAATGCCTACCTAGGAAAACACAATTCTCCCATTGTGCTCTCTGATAGCCCTTTAGATGGTGGAGGTGACACTGACTTGGGATACGGCCATTACCTTCTCTCTCTAGTACCATATGATGACTTTGATGAAGAAGTAGTGATGGTTCCTCCTGTTGCATCATGAACAAGGTGGGGATGAGCATACTCTAATGTTGAAGACTCAGAGTAGCATCTTCTCCTTGTTTTTTGTTTTTGATGACACCATTGCCACTACATAAAGATCATCCTTCTCATCTTATATGTGGTTTTGTCCCTTGTGCTTATGTGGAAGTCTCTCAACTGGTATTGTGAAGAATCTTTTTGCTCAATGTGGATGATGTGACAATGACTAACAGTACCCTATGGATGATTTGGTTACTCTCCATCAACAACTCATAATGAATATTATCTTTTTCTTTCCCTTGTTTTACACATGATTGCATATAACCGTCTAGGGGAATCTCTCGAATGAAGGTGAAATCCAATTAGAAATGAAATGTGAAATGTAATCGTAATTCATTTGGATGCTTGTTGCTCCCCTATTCTATAAAGGGGATTTCAAGGCTGATTATGAAGGAGGTGGTTCAAGTTTTGAGTCTTGGGAAGGTCTAGGTGAATAGCAAAGCTCAGAAAGGAGCATAAATGTAAATAGGTAGAGTGATGAATATACCAGGAAAAATTGTAGGGTATGAGTCATGATGTAATGATCTTAAATAGTTTTACAGTAACATCAATAATGAAAAATATTAGTTCTAAAATATATGTTCTCCTATGTGATTTCCTTACAGATTATGAATGAAATTGTTAATGTTAGTTTCCTTTGTCTTATGTTGTTTAAACTGAATGAATTATTTTATTTATGCTTCAATTCAAAGGATTTATTTAATGCTAAAGGTCATAGGTTTGTGAGGAAATGGTATAGGATTTGGTAAGAAGCTATGTTTTAGATGTAGTTAATTGAATGATATAAGGTAGTATTTCAATAATCCACAAATTATTGAGTTGAATTGTTAGGGTATTACTGATCAATTACAAATATGACTCCATCATCCCATGGAAAAGGCACTAGTCCCTTCATCATCTTATCTCAAAGTAGGTTGAGTTAGTAACACACCTAGCCAGAGGCTTAAAATGATAATAAAATCATAAAAAAAAGTAATTATAATGTCCCAACCTGAAGTGTTACTTTATTCCTTGCAATGGAAAATAGTTTATTAAAAGTTCAGCCAAACCTTTGATGAATGTTTCCCATTTTCACTTTGAAGGAATTCATCTGTGTATAGAAATGCTCTTGATAAAATGAATATCACGTGAGCATGTTTAAGGATCACTAGGTCCTAGGTCTCATAGAACCCAAAGTGAAGAAGTAAGGGCCTTAAAATCCTTACTTGTATGTTGGCCAATCCTCATCCTTACTAACAATTGAATTTTGGCAGATTCATAGCTGGGGGATGAGATCAAGTTTGGTTCATAAAAAATAACCAATAAAGTCTATAGATAATTTTATAGCTTCAAATCTTTCATTTTGTACTTTAGATGACAACTTTTGCAACTTGACAATTTTGACAATTTTGCTCCAAACTTGCTCCACTTGATCTTCAACCTATAAATCTACAATCACACATTCAAGGGAAGAAAACCTTGTTGTTTGTTAGTGAATGGGGGTTTTCCTTGGTCAAATCCCTCGTAGGTAATTAAATCAAATGATGAAATATAGAAAATGAAGCATGAAACATGAAATATGTGATTGATATCAGCTTGAATGATGTCTTGTGAAACAAATATACAATCTAACATGTAGTGGTCATGAATAATGTAGATCTTGGATCCTTGAATATGATGTGAACAATGCTTACAATTATATCTTCAATGCTACATCCACTTCTTTAGCTCAACAACATGCATGAATGCATTAAACCCTTGTCATGATGAATTGATCTTGAATTGGTGCAATAAACTCTTGAAATCTTCCTTGAAATTTCTTAAAAATTATCTTGAAATGCTCTCTTGAAGCCTTTAGGATGTCTCATAAAAGTGCCAAGAGAAACAATGTGAATTAGCCCCTTATTTATAGTAAATTAGGAGATTAACCTCAAAATTCAAACAATTAAGGTCGACACCAGATTTGTAAGTAAACTTTATTAAATTCCTACTATAATTAAATTTGAAAAGGAGGTCCTCATTAAGGGAGGACCCATTCACCAGCTAGGGCGAATGGGTCCTGGCTCAATTTTCCAGGACCTAACCCTAAGGGATGAAAATAGCATTAAAAACTCATTTAGAATCAACTAATAAAGGGAGGTCCTATTAAGGGAGGACCCATTCACTAGCTAGGGCGAATGGGTCCTAGAACTATTTTCTAGGACCTAGTTTTTTCCTAATTAAATGTTTTATTATTTAAATTATGGGTGTCAGGATAGATCTTCGGGAGGTGTCATAAATAAGGTTTAAATTTGAATTAAAGGGGGTTAATTAACTCCAAGTACCCACAATTAATTAAGACCACCCTAGATAAATGTGAAAGTGCTTTATAACACTTTACAACACTTAAATAAGGTACAAATTTAAATACAATTTATTAAGAAGGGGCCCATTAGGCTTAATTAAGTAAATAAATCCTAGAAAAGTGTGAAAGTGTGTTATAACACTTTACAACACCTTTACAAAGGATCAATTAAAGCATGTTTTAATCAAATAAAGGTCCTTAAATGATGTGAATGTGTACAACACATTACAACACTACTCCAAGACACCATTAATTTAGTTTTAATGTCAATTATAATCAACAAGTAAGGGAAGAAGGCTACTTTTTTCATTACTACACCTCCTTAGGTGAAGATAAAAAGGAGGTGGCACATAAATCCAAAAGAGGGTGAGAAACCCAACTACCCCATAACCTACCTAGGTAAAAACAAAATAGTGGTTATGACAGATGGCACAACAAGCCAAAAGAGGATGTGTAACTCAACTACCCATGTGTGGGAGAGAGTGACACATGTAGTTAATGTATTTTTCCACATTTTCTCATATTAACCACATCTAATAAACCTAAGCAAGCTTAAATACTATGTGTAGGAAAAAAGAAGTACCCCTAACATAAGGAAAATAAAAAACCTACACTAACGCAAGATAGCACATAAACCTGAAAATGAATGATAAAAATTTTGAAAATAGTTATCATTTGAAGAGGCAAAGTATCCCATCAACAAATATACATTAAATTTCATCATCCCATAATTTATATCTCTTATTAGTATTCAAACATTACAATCTAAAAATATATAATCTTTAATTTTCTCTTGTTCAAGAATTGTTTTTATTGTATGAGTTGAGTGATAGATATATCTTAGGCTCGGTATTGTAATGAAAATATTTTATGAAAAAATTAACCATATCCTTGAATGAAGTGATAGAAGTTTGAGGCAATGAATAGAATCCTATAAGAACATGGCCACTCAAACTTATTGGAAATAATTTATTAAGATAATTATTATCATAAAAATAAGCGAGCCATATATTTTGGAAAGTCCTTATTTGAATAAAATGGATCACCTTTACCATCATATATTTCACAACACAAGGTCCTATAAACCCACTTAGTGAAGGACAAGTCAAGAATTTGTATTCCAAAGTATTGTTGAATATTTTTCTAGTACCATCTTATAATTTAAATCTTTGTGCATAAGTGTAAACATGTCATTAGTTATTTTTGATGCTAGCAATGATATGCTTACCATATATTGAAATATCATTCTCCTTGTGTCACATGTACATATGTGTATGCATAATTTCATGTTTAGTAGTAGTGGATGATGTGAAAGATTTATAAACTTATACTAAGCTCATTAATCTAACATATACAAAGTAAAATATCTTCATATTATTATGCATTAAGGTATGTATAAATTGTGTGTTTATTCAATAATGGGTGTACAAAAGAATGTTATCCATAAGAATTCAAATATATTTAACAAGAAAACACAAAATGATTTGATTTAACATACCCAAAAACAAAAAAAAATGTAGTATATTATCACGAGGCATAGAAAAATACATGAAATCCAATACGAGCATCTAGAAGGGGAATACTGAGAATAATAAGTAAAATATTGTCTAAGGCATTCATAGTAAAACAATCTATAGAAGAAAATAAAAAATCATGGAAGAATTTGTAATAATTATGATGTGAATCGAATAATTTTGTAGCTCTATCAACCAAGTTATCAAAAAAACCATCAATGAAATTAGCATTATTATCTATATAAGCATAATATAAAGATCAAAGTGATGTAAAATATAACTTTACATCTTAATTGCCACTAAAACAATCTATCATAAGTTCATTAGAATAAGATACATAATAAAGTAAATTATTATGAAACAAAAAATATCAACCAAATCATGATAATATAAAGAATGATTGTTATGCTCATCAGTAAACATAACAACAATAAAACATGAGACACAAGGTAAAAAAAAGGATTCTCATGAATTAAATGGAGATAACAAGCTTATATGAAGGTAAAAATAAATAAGGTGTACATCATTTGTGGGTACATCAATACTGATAGAAGAAATACAACAATCATAAATCTCATCACTAGGATAATTATCATAGATAGTTAATCCAAAATCAACAAATGCATTACTAGAAATGGGATATTTATATCTTAATCTTATATAAGTAAAAGTCAAACATGTGTATCTACCAATTTCACAACACTAGTCTCATGAAGTGAGGATGGATGAAGCAAGGAATTTGTGATTTTAGGGCTAAACTATCACCAATATGAGTCACTAGATTGCAAGGATAGGTTTGTGTAGTGTTGAAAATTGTCACCCTTGACAATTTAACACTAGGCTTTGCTCCCTCATATGTGCTTGGACCTAATTATACATTTATTACACATTTGATGAATATCTTCAAAAAATAAACCATGGGAAATGAAATTATACATTTAATATGTTTCCCCTGACACATTTAGACCCCTAAAAGGTGGGATCTAGTTTAGGGTGCACTATGCCCTAGACCAACTCTTTTGGCCCCAAATTCAAATATGTTGGTGTAGGTATTTTGTTATTTTAATTTTTAATTTCAATTGTTGGTTTTCGGTATTTGATTTTCAAGAAACTAGAAGAATTGCATATAAATACTGGTCATTTAATCATTTGAAATTGTAAAAGATGAACTATTGAGAAAATATACTCCCAAAATCAATTAAAGAGTATTCAAGAGAAAAATTATCAATATTATTATAGTGTTTCATCATTCAAGCATTGTGTCATGTGTTATGTAAGTTTTGTTCATATTTTGCATGCATTTTTGTAGTGTAGTAGAATGCATACCTTTGAATTTTCACACTTTTTTGGGCCCGCGTTGCTTTATTTATGCTTCTTTATGGCTTAATTGGTCCTATTTTGCATCCACAAGCCTAATAATATATATATGGCTAATCTCAACAAACATCAAAAGATATATGATCATTTAATGATTGTCTATGTGTCCCTGATTTGTGGATTGGGACTAAAACACCACCTAGGGCATATTTTTCCTCCATGGGTCTTGGGACCCTGATATTGAATGTACCTGAAAAGGTCACTTTTTGGAGTTTGTGCCCTGAGATTTGATCCTTGGTACTAAGATGCCACCTAGGGTGTCTTAGTCCTCAGCTTATTTTTGGGATTTAATTTCAAATTCTAGTGGAATTTAGCCTCCTTTAATTAATAAATTCCTATGTCATCTTGTTGTGGTGTAATTTTGGGATATTAAGCATGAATAAGTATAAATACAAGGTTCCCTCTCTCATTTTCTCATAAAAAGATAACAAGCATTCAAGTATTCATTCCTAAAGAAAGTTTATGCATTCAAGAGCAATTCATCAAGCATTTGGAGCCATCATCAAGATTTAAGTATCATGTTAGGGGTTTAGTGCATCCATCCGTGTTGTTGAGCCAAGATTGTGGATGTAGCACTAAAGATCTATTTGCAACCATTGTCCACATCATATCCAAGGATCCAAGATCTACATTCTTCATGGCCACTACATGGTAGATTGCAAGTTTGCTTCAGAAGACATCATACAAGGTGATATAATTTACATATTTCATATTTCATGCTTCATTTCATTCATTTCATCATTTGGCTTAATTACCAACAAGGGATTTGACCAAGGAAAACCCCCATTTACTAACAATCAAAAAGTTTTTCCCTTCTAGCACATTTGTGATTATAGATCTTGGTTGAAGACTTGAAAATAATTTAAAGTGAAAAGTTTTCAAAGTTACTAAGTTGCATTCCCAAAGTTGTCATCTTCACCAAAACTCACCTAAAGGCTAAATCAGAAGGTTTCAAAACCTAAGATCGGAGTAGAACCAAGTGCAGACCTTCGAGCTCAGGACCACATTTAGAGTTTTTAGAAATTTGGAATGGGACTAATACACCACCTTGGGCATCTTAGTCCTCCTAGGAATATTTTTTAAAGATTCCTTTAGATCTGATTCTAACATCTGAAGACTCTACATCTGCCCCGAAAAATAGTAGAGGGACTAATACGCCATCTTGGGCGTCTTTATCCACCCTGGCATATCTGGATAGCTTCTTTTCATTTCCAAAATTCTCACATCTCTAGACTTCCCAGGTACACACATCCTAACTCCCTGTTGCATATTTTCATCATTTGCATCTCTCATTTAGCTTGCATAACTTAGTTTTGTAGGTTGAATGTTCATTTTTATTTTCCAAGAATTTTCTTGGTGGTGAACCCCTTAAAGTTGAAAGAACCCCCTCCTAGGTCATCCTTATTGAGAATTGACTCACCTTGTGAGGTTGATAGTCAATACAATTAGGACTCCTAGGACATAATTGAATGTTAATGCGAGAAAAGTGGTGTTCTATTACCTAGGTTATAAAGTACCCATTTTCCTATTGTTCATTTTGGTGAACTTGACACTTTTTTAACATTAATTTTCTGATTTGGAGTCCATTACATTCCTAGATCTAGGTTGCATTCATTCTTGCATTGCATCTTGCATTAGTGAAATTTCATCCTAGGTTTCTCATATTTAGTGAAAGTGCATCTAGAGTTACTCATATTTGCATTAGTGAAAGTGTGTATAGGTTGCATTTTTTTTGCTTGCATCATTTTATCTCATTGAAAAATTGAAAAGTACATTATTCATCATTCTAATTGCATTTAGGAACATTGTTAATGCATCCAAAATTGAAAAAATTGTATTCAACTTTGCATCCAATTGCTTATCACTAGTTATTTTTTATTGTATTCATTTGCACAATTTTGTGTTTCCAAACATCAAGTCCCTAGGTAGGTAATCTGGGAACACTGTTAACAAATCAGAATTTGTTGTTTTTTTATGAAAAACCTCCACTAGGAAAAAAACACCCTTCCTGGCGTCTTAGTCCCTCTCAAGCTTTTTACCTTAGAATCTTGTTTGAGTTGATTGCATTCTGTTCCAGTTTCTGCAACCTTCAAATTCCTTCAATAGGACCAAGATTCCCTTACTAGAATCTTAGTCCCTGTTGAGTTTGAAGCTACAGTTTTCAAGGTTTAAATATGCCTTTATATGCTTTTGTTTGTTGCTTTCAATTTTTTGTTACAATTTGCAGAATTACTACTATTTCAAGTGTATTTTGAGACTATTTCAGTTACAAGCATCATTGGATCTAAAAATGCTCACATTTTGAAACTTTGCATAATATGGATAAAATGACTTTTCACTTTTGCATATACAATGTTTACATTAATAAAACTTTGCATAAGTTTGATAAAAGTTCTTTTTATTTTTGGATATACATTGTTTGTATTCTTAAAGTTTTGCATTCATTGGATAAAATTATTTTGCATCTTTGGATACACATTGTTTACATTATTAAAGCATTACACGAGATGGTTAAAAGTGCTTTTCATTTTTGGTAAAAAAATGTTAGTACCTTAACTTTCTAGGAATGCTAATAAAAATTTCATATCCCTCCCTATGAGAGTTTTTTAGTGAAAGAGAATACAACCTTGGACAATCCTAATGATCATATTCATTCTTATTCTAATATCTCTCCTATTGGAAAAGAAGATATTTTGATGTTAGTAGAACTAATCAATGAGAGTTTTGAGAGTCCTATTTGTTTCTCTCCTCTTACCTCTCTTAGTGGAAAATAAATTGATGAAGAAGATAATACAACCATAGGTAATCATGAAAATAACATTTGTTCTCCTTGTATCTCTCCTAGTTGTGAAGAAGATACTTTGATCGATGAAAGTTATGGAAATCTTAGTTATCCCTCTTCACCTAGGGAAACCCTTATTAAGCAAGACAATTCAACCATTGATCATTCCCCTACTTGTGATGAAGTCATTTTAGAAGAACCAACCTTTGAATGTCATGAAAATTTAGTTTTTAGTTCTCCTAAAAACTCTCCTCCTAGAGAGGATAGCATGGTGCAAGAAAATCTAAACATTGACACATGTAATGAGGATTCCTTAGGTGAAGTGGCATTAGACTCTTTTTCACTAATAGATCATGCAAATAAAGACAAGATTTTTGAGGTTCTAATGACACAAATTGGATCTCCTTTAATTATTGAGATTCCTAAGTCACCTCCCATTAGCGAATCACATAAGAAAATAAGGGCTTCCATGAATCTATGATGCACTCTAGCAATGTTTTGCAGCAACCAAGATATAACACAATTTCTCAAATATGTATGGGACCACAAATAGCTCCTACAACATCACCATAACCTCAACATATTTTTCCTAGTTCTCCTCATTCACCTTTTCATAATATAGTTGAAGATCTTAAGAAGACCCCTGCTAATATATCCATATGGAAACTTATTCAACTATCACCTACATACAAGTTTCTATTTCAAGAAATGTTGCAAATAAAGTAGGAGGAGACCCAATCTTATATGAAATCAAACAATGTAACATCCTCCTTTCATCCCATGCAATTCAAGCAGTCAAAAATTGCATTCCCTAAAAATGAATTACCCTCACTTGAGATCCAAAACAAGAATGAAGCCTTGATGATAAAGGTGATCATTAATGAAACCACGGTTAGGCACACTCTCATAGAAAATGGAGTAGATATTAATGTTTATAGCATGGACCTCCTAGACAAAATTGGCATAAACAAAAGGCTCATTCAACTTAATGGTGTTCATATTCGTGACTTTGACAATATTAATAGGAAAAAACTAGGAATAATCACATTACCTATTGAGGTCGGACCTGTAGTGTTTCCCACCCTATCCATATCATGCCAGGACCCCTTTCATACAATCTTCTCCTAGGGAGACCATGGATTCATGCTATGAAAGGAGTCCCCTCTACTCTCCACTGTAAAATGAAATTTGAATACAACAAAAATATATACATTTTTGAAGAAGATGAACAAAGCTATGAATCACATGATCACAACACTTCAAACTCTCCTAATACTTTCATTTCGAGATCAAAATTTGAACCTATACAAGTTGATGCTAATCCTTTGCCTACAAAAAACCTCTGTATTGATAATTGGGGGTCATTATATTTTACACCTCCTTTCAATAGAGAATCCAAATTCTCACTCATGAAATCCAAAGAGTCATATACCAACGATTCATTTTGAAATATGAGTTCTAATGATGATTGGGATTTTACACCTCCCTTTATAGGAGAGTGCAAAATCTCACAATCTAAAACAAAACAACCTTATGTTCCATTTTCTCAACTTAATTCTACAACATTACCCCATGGTGGTGATGGGAACTATTTAACTCCCATCTCTCATGGGGGGATGGCACATAACTTTAAAATGGATTTGTGTTCTCATGAAGAAACCAATCCTTCTCAGAAGCATAAAACCCCTTCATCTAAATTGAAAGATTGTTATGGCATTGGATACAATCTCCCTGCTACACATGGATACAATGAACACATGAAGCAAACTGACATACCATACTCTTTCAAGAAAGATCTAGGTTTACCACCTTTATCTCCACTTTCATCTAAAGCCTTATTATTTAGTGTGTGTATGAAATCTTGTCGAAACAAAGGAACACCTTCTACTATTGATCAAGAGAATATCTTGACGAGACTCCTCCAAGATTGTCTGATCTCTCTCCCTCCAAAAACACAAAAGAAATTTTACTACAATAGTTCATTTTATGCATATCATGAAGTTCATAGTCATTATACTAATGAATGTAAGGCTTTGAGTAGTAAAATACATCTTAAGGATTTTGGTGCTCTTTCTTATGTGGGGGCACCTAATTCCTCTAATTGATATTGATTTTCACTCTAGCATGTTTCTCATCAATTATTTCAGCTCATCCTTGTCCTGCACTAAGTGGTGGCAAGGAGTTAGGTAGCATTGTCCTCATATGTCACCTATCATTGCCTCTTTTGGCTAGTTGACCGCCTTTCATGTATATTTAAGAGCAAGCTTGGGATGTGAACGACATGCCTTAAGTTGGCTCACATGTTACGTACTGAGTTACGCATTTTGGGGGCAACCCTCTTTCCTTTTCATTTTTGGCTACTTTAAAGTAATTTTTCACAGCATGGTGTTAGAAATTCCTTTAAAGTGGGGGCATACATTGACATTGTTTTTCCATTATTTCATGTTCCTTGTGCAATTTCTTTTCTTCTTGTGATGAGTCCTTTTCTTGGTGGTGTCATTGGGTTTGAATTCCTCTGAGAGCATGATATTTCCTTGTCCTCTCTTGGAAACATTAGATACTTGATGTTCCCTAGGATGAGACCTTGCATTTGTCCTCTCTTGGAAACAAGATGAGACCTTTTGTACTTGTCCTCTCTTGGAAGAATTGGGTACAATGTTCCTCAATATTAGACCTTGTATTTATCCTCTCTCAAAGACGTTAAGCACAATGACCCCTAAGATTAAGACCTTGCATGAACTAAGTGAAATCCCTTTGAACATCCCTTTTGTGTTGCATTTTCTTTTTCTACCTTATTAAATTCATGGAGGTATGGCTTTGATATGGTCCCCTGGGGCTCACCTAGTGAACACCTAGCTTCACTAGCCCTCATGAGTGTGCATTTTTCTTTTGTCCTTATCATAGTCATGGGGATATGACTTTGATATGGAATTCCTGAGGCTCACCTAGTGGACACCTAGCTCTCACTAGCCCTTGTGAGCATGTGTTTTGTTTGCATAGTGGAAAGTGTGTTCCACATGTAAATCTTTTTGGACAAATAGCCTAGACATGGTCCACAACACGTTGGATGGCCAGTTGAAGCTTGACTCATAGAATTTTTGTTTCCTTTTTTGTTTTCCTATTTTTTTGTTTTCCTTTTTCTATCCTTGATGTTGTATGTTGGAGATCTAGTTATGGCTTCATATATCATCTGCATGTGTGTTCCTTTGTGCCTATGTTGGTTTTTCATAGGATATTGACCTTGAGGGCTTGATCATCCCTCTTGATTGTTGTCATCCTATCTTATTAACATTGGTACATTTGAACCCCTCTTGATTGTGTGGTTGGCTACTTTAGTGTGAGTTTGAAGCAAGTTCCTCCTCTCACTAAAGTGGGGGCTAAATGTAGTGTAGTAAAATGCATACCCTTGCATTTTCACAATTGTTTGGGCCTTCCTTGCTTTATTTATGCTTCTTTATGGCTTAATTGGTCCTATTTTGCATTCACAAGACTAATAAACTATCTATTTTTATGGTTAATCCTGAAAAACATAAAAAGATAAATTATGATTTAATGATTCTATCTGTGTGTCCCTGTTTTGTGGACTAGGACTAAAATGCCACCTACGGCATCTTTTTCCTCTAGGTTCTCAGGACCCTGATATTGAATGTAACTAAAAAGGTCCCTTTTTGGAGTTTGTGCCTTGATATTTGAGCCTTGGGACTAAAAACCCACCTAGGCATCTTAGTCCTCCTTGGCTTATTTTCAGGATTTAATTTCAAATTCTAGTGGGATTTAACCTCCTTTAATTAATGATTTCCTATGCCATTTTGATGTGGCGTAATTTTGGGATATTAAGCATGAATAAGTATAAATACAAGGTTCCCTCTCTCATTTTCTCATAACAAGATAACAAGAATTCAAGTATTCATTCCTAAGGAAAGTTTATGTATTCAAGAGCAATTCATCAAGCATTTGGAGCAATCATCAAGATTTAAGCATCATGTCAAGGGTTTAGTGCATCCATTCATGTTGTTGAGCCAAGATTGTCGAAGTAGCATAGAAGATCTATTTGCAACCATTGTCCACATCATATCCAAGGATCCAAGATCTACATTATTCATGGCCACTACATGGTAGATTACAAATTTGCTTCACAAGACATCATACAAGATGATATCATTGATATATTTCATATTTCATGTTTCATTTCATCATTTGGTTTAGTTACCAAGGGGTTTGACCAAGGAAAACCCCCATTTACTAACAATCAACAAGTTTTTCCCTTTTGACACAAATTTGTGATTGTAGATATAGGTTGAAGACTTGAAGATCATTTGAAGTGCAAAGTTGTCAAAGTTACAAAGTTGCATTGCCAAATTTTTCATCTTCATGGAAACTCACCTACAGGCTAAATCTGAAGGTTTCAAAACCTAAGATTGGAGGAGAAGCAAGTGCAGACCTTGGAGCTCAAGATCACATTCAGATTTTTTAGAAATTTAGAATGGGACTAATACACCACCTTGGACATCATAGTCCTCCTAGGAATATTTTTTAGAGATTCCTTCATATCCGGTTCCAACATCCAAAGACTCTACATCTGCCCCAAAAAATAGTAGTGGGACTAATATGCCATCTTGGGTTTCTTTGTCCTCCCTAGCATATCTAGATAGCTTCTTTGTATTTCTACAATCCTCACACCTCCAAACTTCCTAGGTACACACATCCTTACTCCTTGAACATTGCATATTTTCATCATTTGCATCTCTCATTTAGCTTGCATAACTAGGTTTTGTAGGTTGAATGTTCATTTGTCTTTTCCAAGAATTTTCTTGGTGGTGAACCCCTTAAAGTTGAAAGAAACCCCTCCTAGGTCATCCTTATTGAGAATTGACTCACTTTGTGAGGTTGATAGTCAATCCAATTAGGACTCCTATGACATAATTGAATGATAATAGGAGAAAAGTGGTGTTATATGACCTAGGTTATAAAGCACCCATTTTCCTTGTTCAATTTTGTTTGAGTAATAATACTTTTAGGCATTCAAATAAAGTCAATTCAAGCAATAATTGGTCCTTGAAGGTGATGAGTATGACTTCAGTCCATCAAGGAGACCAGATCTAAGTGGTGAGTTGTAGAAATTTTTCAATTCATTAATTGTTTATCACTAACCTCTACCTAACCAGGATAAGATCTCTTTTATAAGGTGATCCCACAATATTGGTTTATAATTTTTGGCCAAACTGGACATTAAACTAATTTTTTTAACTAAATCTTCAATTTTGGGCACCTATAGTAGGTAAACCGCGAGGAATTTGAAGATGATGAAAACTAATGATTTGTGACATTTTATTTGTAGATTCTAATTTATTTTTTTCAAAAATTTTGGAATCAGATTACACTTCTTTTTTTTTTTTTTTTGAGGGGTAAAAAATTTATTAATCAGCCAAAGAGGTACAAAGCATTAGGAAAAAGGACCCCAAAGGGGCCCCAAGATAACAAGCAAGAGATCAAGAATCATTAATACAACATTTCACATCCTCGGTAACCCAACCCTCCAAATCCTGAGCAAGGTCCGTTGGTAAGCTGTCCCAATCCTCCACCAACCACATCCCGCTCTTCTTAGAGGCCACTTTTTCTAGCCCATCAGCCACCTTGTTCCATTCACGAGGGATATGGGAAAAAGTGACGGAATCCAATAAATCTCCAAGGTTGGCAATTTGTTTTGCCACCACTGCCAATTGCCAACTAGCAACATCAAAATGTCGCCCATTTATCAAATCTACCACCACCTGAGAATCAGATTCACATATAATTTGTTTCCAACCAAGAGCGTATGCTCTCTTTAAGGCTGAGAGAATCGCCATCGCCTCCATGAAGTTATTGGAGTGTTTCCCCATATACTTAGAGAAAAAGAACACAACCACCCCTGAACTATCTCTGCCCACCCCACCAATACCATCATGCCCATGATTACCTCTAGAAGACCCATCAGTGTTGATTTTCAAGACACCAGAGGGAGGAAGCATCCAATGCCCTCCTCTGAAGACCTTCCCTCTAGAGCACATGCCCCACCCGAGCTTGAGCCTTCCAGTACTACCAACAGAAATCCCCAGCTTTTGAATAACTCCACTATCCCCAGGATCCACTGGTACTGACAAATCACATTTAGCTTGTAATGTCTCTTGAAGAGCCCCAAGAATACGAGCCCAAACTTGGCCCACCTATAATTTCCTATCCAAAAATACCCTTTGATTGTGCTCCAACCAAATTTTCCAAATAATTAGACTAGGGCCAATAGGCCAAGCAGTGTGTAAAAATGAAGTCTTTGCCTTTGAAGGCCCAGTATTCTGCCAAAACTCGCCAAGAGATGAAGGATGCCGACATAACATATTCCAAGCCCCCCACAAGAAGTGCCAAATAGTCCTAGCAAAGGGGCATTGAAAGAAAAGATGAGAAATAGTCTCAACATCTTTGAGACATAGAAAGCAAAAAGAGGGACCTTGGAAGCCCCACTTGCAGAGGTTGTCCCAAGTCAAGCACCTACCATACACCATTAGCCAAGAGAAAAAATTGCATTTTGGCCAGGAGAATTTATTCCAAATGTATTTCCACCAAGGAACCTCAGTACTGCCTAAAGCCTGCCTATCCAAAGCACGATATCCTAAAGCAACAGAGTACTTCCCTTTAGGATCTGAGCCCCAAGCCAAAACATCCCTCTCTGGAAGCGAGCAACACTATCAGCTAAAATCGAGGACAACTCCCTCCTATCCTCCAAAGAACCACCCAAAGGCCACTCATGCATAACCTTCCACTGATAAATGATAGTCTGCCCCAAAACCTGAGGGGCTTTGAAGTCCATCACTCTGCTCCAGCCAGCTTGAATAAAAATCCTGCTTAAATTCTCCAAGTGAGGATGAGAGGAGAGGATAGGCGGGAAGCCATCCCAAGAGTCAAGCTAGAAGAGAGCATCAGAACCTCTATTGCAAATCCAGAATAGGCTTTGTTTGACCAGAGGAGCTCCCCTCTTGAGAGTTTCCCAGATCATAGACCCTCTACCCAAAAGAGTAAAATGAGGAACCTCAACGCCATCCACCTCCCCAAGATACTTGAAGGTAAGAATCTTAGCCCAGGTCTGATGCTGATGTGAACACCACCTCCAATACAACTTAGCTGCCAACGCTTGTCCATTCCAATCCACTCTATGCAATCCTAGGCCCCCATCTTGCTTTTGTCGACAAACAACTTCCCACTTAATTAAGCACCACTTTCTCGAGAGGAGATTACCTGACCAAAGAAACTGCCTACAAAGCCCCTCAAAATCCTTGATGAAACTTGAAGGAGCAGTCATCACAAAACATCTATAAATAGGTAGGGCGTGCACAACAGACTTTAAAAGAGTGACTCTACCTGTCGTTGATAACCATCTATAAGTCCAGTGGCAAACCAATCCTCAAAATTTATCAATCACCTCCTACCAAAAATGCTTGGGAGGTGGTCACACATCTAGAGGGATACCCAGATAGGTAAAGGGAATTTTCCCCACCTGAAACCTTAAGAACCTAGCAATACATTGTTGAATAAGCCTGGGGGTATTAAAGAAATAGATGCATGACTTACTTTCATTAATGTGTTGTCCTGAGGCAGCCAAGTAGCAATACAAAGTTTGACAAAAAGCAGTCGCTTCTGCTACCTTAGCAACCCCCATCAAGGCCAAGTCATCCACAAATTGAAGATGGGATTGAGGAGAAAGGGAGTTGTTCCAATTCTAACCCTGTATAAGCCCAGTTGCAACCTGGGACTTAATGAACCTCCCCAGACCTTCAGCCATCAAAATGAACAGATAAAGGGATAAAGGGTCTCCCTGTCGAAGACCTCTAGAGGCACCAAACAACTCAGAGGATTCCCCATTTATGAGAACTGAAAAGGAGGGTGTCTTCACACAGCACATAACCCAATCGATCCACTCACTGTTGAACCCAAAGGCTCCAAGAATTTTGATCAGAAAACTCCATTTAACCCTATCATATGCCTTTGACATGTCCAATTTTATGAACATGGCCTTATCCCTAGAAGAGGCCATAGAATGAATAGCCTTTGCCTCAATCACAACTCCATCAAGAATCTGCCTACCTGCTACAAAGCCCCCTTGTTCCTCTGAGATTAGCTTATCCAACCACGGCTTCAAGTGCTCAGCAATTAGTTTTGTGATGATTTTATACACCACATTACACAAAGAAATTGGATAAAAGAGATTTAGAGAATCAGCACCCTCACACTTAGGAATAAGGGCTAGAAAAGTAGCATTAATAGCTCTCAACATTTGCTTGTTCCTTAGAGATTCTTGCAAAACCTCCAACAAATCAAGCTTGATCACTTCCCAAAATTCCTGATAGAACTCAGCAGGGAACCCATCAATACTAGGAGCCTTCCCCTTTTTCAGTTGAAACACCACATCCTCTAACTCCTTCAGAGAAATCAGCTGAAGAAGAGAGGCATTCATCTCCATAGTCACCAAAGGAGGGATACATGCCAGGATAGAGTCTTCCTCCTCAATGTCCAATGGGGTATCTTCAGTAAAAAGATTCGAGAAGAAACGAACAGCCTCATTAGAAATTTCCAAAGAGGAAGAAAGAACAAATCCCTCTAAAGAACGAAGAGAAGAGATAGTGTTACCCTGTCTTCTAGCTTTTACTGAATGATGGAAGAAGGAGGTATTCTTATCCCCTTCCTGAAGCCAATCAATATGAGCCTTCTACTTCCAAAAAATTTCCTCACGAAGCTCCCATTCCTCAAGTTCTTTGACTGCTGCATCCTCTAACTTGCTCAAAACTACATCCAATCCATGCTCCCTAATCTGCCTAGTAATAGAATCTAGATGCTCCTGGGCTGCCCTTTTCTATTGAAATACGTTACCAAACTGATTCTTATTCCAATGCTTTAGTTTATACTTCACATATTGAATCCTCTTCATAAAAGTGTACATAGTAGTCCCAAAAGCAGGATGACCTTCCCCCCACCATTTAGACACTAAGTCAAAAAGACCCTCCTCCCTAAGCCACATGATCTGGAACTTAAGAGTCTATTTCTTAGATCCACCAGCCAGGCGAGCAGAGAACTTGATCGGCCAGTGATCTTATCCTCACCAATCCAATATTTCAGAGCTTGTTATCCATTTGTCACTAACCCAGAAACTGGATACCAGAAACCTATCCAATCTTTCAGCAATAGCTTCTTCCCCAAGCCTCCTGTTATTCCAAGTGAAAGTGCCATTTATGGGTTTGATGTCCACAAGCTGAAGCTGGGAAATATTCTCCCGCAAAAGATCAGAGGAGGTGTCAAGACGAGGCACACCCCCCTCTTCTCCTCAAGCGAGACAATTGCATTGAAATCCCCTGACAAAATCCAGGGTAAAAAGGGATCCAACGATCTCAAAAAAATTATATGAGACCATAAAAGACTCTTACTAGGAACATCTGATGGAGCATAGATATTGGACAAAAAAATTCTTTCTCCAGTCTCCAAACTTAAAGCAATAAGAGAGATGGAGAATCTACTAGAAAACCACCCAATAGGAGAGACCCGCCGAGGATCCCAAAAGCATGCAAGACCACTAGAGCTCCCTTGTGCACCCACACACTGACATAAACCTCTATTCCAAATTTTAGAAGCACTTTGCATCATGCTATCAAAAGATAACTTCGTCTCTTGGAGAAAAAACAAATCTGGAGAATGAGAACGAACCAAATCCCGAATAGCCTTTTGTCTAGGGATGCTATTCATACCCCTCACATTCCATGAGAGCACAATCATCACGATGGTTGGGAAAAGTGAGAATCTAAGGTCTTCACCAACCCAGATTCAACCAACATCTCACCAGCCAACTTAATTTTTTCTTGATCCTTCTTCCTACCCACCTTTTCGGACTTGTCAGGAGTACTCTTTTTCAAGGACTTTTGATGCACACCCAAAATATGAGAAGAAAAGGAAGCTTTACTCTTTGTAGAGCCTCCAGACCCTAAACCTCCAGCTAAGCTCACTCCTATATCAGTAGAGACCAAAGAAGTACCAACCCCGGCACACGGATCCCCAATCCCAACCTCAGGGGAGGGAATAGAAGAATCTTTTACTTCCTCAGGAGCCATCGTAGGACCAGAAGCCAAAGATGTAGGATCCATAGGCACAGGGTGGAGCGAAGTAACTGGGGTAGCCTCCACATGCATGTCAGGAGAGACCCCCTCCTCATGAATTAAATCATTCAATGCATCAAATTTGTTGAAAACCCCCTCCTCCTGGTGATCTCGAAAAGTTCTCTTCATCCCTCGACCTTTATTTCAGGCCCTGGTAGGCACAAACCCATCTTTATCAAGAGTCACCTCTTGCATGGGTCCTTTTCCCTTTTCAAACCCTAAGTTTGATGTATCCTTCCCATTCCTTGAGTTACCCACACCAGAAGCACGCAGACACCTTTTCAGGAGATGACCATACTCATGACATAAACGACATCTAAACGGCAGGGTTTCATAATCTAGGGGTTGTGTCCATGAAGTAGAACCCACTGTTAGGTCAATAGAGTCTGACAAAGGCTGACTTAAATCAATCTCCACACAAACCCGAGCATAGGAAAAAAATTTCTTCTCCAGAGTCTGTTGAGAGGGACCAATCGGTTTTCCCAATGCCATGGCAATAGACTGTAGAATATCACTCCTCCAACATTCAAGTGGCAGTCGAGGAAGGCGCACCCACGCTGAGACCTTGGATGGAAACTCCTCTACCAAATTAAAACCTACATGCCATGGTTTAATGAACAACCCGACCTGATTATAAAAGTACGGACCACCTTCGAAAGCCCTATTTCTATTTGATATGCATGAGAAGTTTACCAAGAAGAAATTATTCGCTGCTAGCAAAATCTCAAAATCCCCCTCTGGATTCCAAGTCCTTCGAATCCAAGGTTCAAGGAAGGGGAAAGAAACCATCATCCCCAAAAACTTATAGATTAAAACATGTTTGCTGAAATACTCTAAATCATCAGCAACCGCTTCTTTTTGAATAACCACCACCGGGTGAACTTGAGCTCTTTCCAAGCAACCATTAACCTTCTGCAACTTAAAAGCACCAATCTTCGACAAGCCTATACCAGAAGAAGATGGGGTGGGAACCCCGTCCCCTACCTCGGCCATAGCCACCTCCCCTGGTACCCTGTTCGAATCATTTCTCAAAGCCATTAAAGCCACCCCCACCAATTCAAGCCACACACCTCCACTTACCAAACCCTAGATGCCACAAACCTAGCACCATCAAAATTGAAGGAACAAAAAGGAATAAGTGAGCCCCATGCACCAAACTACAAGCTGGAAGCCCACCCAACCAAAGCCAGGTCCAGAACAAAAGAAATTATGGCTCCTCAAGAACCACCGAATAAGATCTGCAACAAAAAAAAGACACCCCTCCCCGAAAATAGCAAAAAACCCACCCCTGTACGCACATAAGACTAAAGAATCTGATCCGCCACCAAGCCAGCACATGCACAGAGAAACAGCGACCTGCACCGCTCCATTATTGACCACGAGCCTTCAATCGCGCGCTGCACAGACCCGCCATCCTTTTTCTCAATCTGCTGTGGTCAGATTACACTTCTTTTTTCATCTCCTTCAAAAACTAGTTTTTAACGTAAACACCATTTTTAAAGAGTGGTGTTACTGGCTAACACAATTTTTTTTCTATGAAGGATAAAATTCCAACTTTTTTGAATTTAGATTCGTAACTATGATATCTAGTGCATGGAATTGGTTTCATAGCATTTCATTGAATATTTTTTTCTTAATTAAGTTTCAAAGTCAAACCAGTTATAATTTACACATGATTTATTGGCTAGAACATAACTTTTTTTGTATGTATTGAAATTCATTTTTTTTTTTTTGTTAGATCAAGGACATCAATATCTAGTGCATAGATATTTTTCAGATTTTTTTTCAAATAATCTTCTATTTTTCCACATGTGAAGAATAGAGAGCTTTATTTTTGGTGAAAAGCCTACATTGACAAGAAATAAAAAATAAATATAATAATCAAATTAAATTTATTTAAAATTATACTTTTTGGGAAGCTTATAATAAGGACTACATACTTACAAAAAAATAAATTTTAAATGAATTCATTTGATCCCCCAAAAGTTAAATCAAAAGTTTTTTTTATCAGCATTTTGATAGGTGTAAAGGAGACTCCATTATAGGTATGGTTTAAAACTTGTGGGGTTCTATCCAAGGGGGTTTGATCTAAGGCAGTTTGTGTATACACCCAAAATTGGTCATCACCTTTAATTAATTAAATACTAGCTATTTAATTAATATTTCGACTACGTATAAATAAATTCTCAATTTATTTATATTGTTCATTTTCTAAATTCCCCAAATCTAAAACATATTCTTCTAAATCAATTAAATATACAAATTTCCATAAACTTGTTTTATTTAATTAATCTTCACTAATCTCAATTAGGAATTTGAGCACATGTCTACAAATTTTTGTGCCACCTCACCAAGGTCACATGAAATTAAATAACTCTAATTTTTAATTAGAATTATCTCCAACTCATTTTAAAAAGCACATGGCTCATTCCTCACACACTTCCACCAATTTTAAAGGCACGCAGTCTTTTCTTCCCACACTTGAGTCTTCCATCCAAATGGCATGTTGCCCATTGGTCAAGAGATTCTTCCATCCAAATGGCATGTTGTCTTTGGTCAAGGGGACAACATCTTGATTCTCTCCATCTCCACCATCCATTCTTCTTGTTCAAATCTATACCATTGATTATTTCCACCTCACTATATGCTTGGAAAAGGCTATAAATACAACCCTTGGGCATTGTATTTTGCATCCACATTTGAAGTAAAGTTATCATGCAGGAACATCGTTTGAGCTTGGGAGCACTTTGGAGTCTTATAGTTACATTTTGTTCTATGTTTGATTTTAGAGTTATATGTTAGGATCATATTGCTTCATAGTTGCATTTTAGACTAGCATTTTCATAGTTAGCATTTGAGCATATGGAGTATCATTTTAGTTATCCATAGTTTTCATTTGAGCATATGTAGAATCATATATAGAGTCATATAGATCACTACCATAGTATCCACCACCGTTTTTCCATTCATCATAGCATCCATTATCCTTTCCATCATTTAGTTTCATGTAGGAGCATAGTTGGCTTGCATGTTGAATACTAATCTCATTTCTTAAGTGTCATTCTAATAGCCTTTGTGCACATAGAAATTTGAGGGCCAAAATTTTAAAAGAATCATTAAGAATAGAGGACAATGAGACATTCTTAAAAGATTCAATAAATTGCAATTTAGAGTAGCTTCTTTGCTTTGAATCTTTAATATAATTTGGTTCATTAAGCTTTGTGTTGATACTAACTTTACACATTACACACACACCCAAAATGACACCCACCGTGGGGCCTTGCCCCATCTTTTTTACATTCTAAAAAATTTATGTTCATAGGTTTGGACGTGAGACTTCTGGTGCATCTTGCAACTATTTTAGCACTTCTTGCATCTGTTTTGGCACCTTTTGCACATTCTACGGTGCCTTTTGCATGTTTTGTGGCACCTTTTGTATGTTCTGTGGTGCTTCTTGCACTTTCTATGGTACATTTTCCAAGTTTCCAGAAAGGCTCACCAGGGTCCAAAAACATGGTTTTTGAGTTTCAGTGCTTCTTGCATGAGTTTTAGCGCTTCTTGCATGTTCTGTGGTGCTTCTTGCACATTGTGTGGCACTTTTTGCACTTTTTGTGGCACTTTTTTGCCTTTGTTCTGGCACTTTTTGTAGTTTCCCTATTTTTCACTAGATCCGAAGGCTAATAATATGTGTTTGTTTTGTAGGTTTCCCATATTCATTGTCAAAGACTCAAACATAAACTACTGACATATTGCAGGGGCTAGAAGTGATTTACTTATTTCCTTCTGGTTAAGTTAGGAACATAACTTAATTAAAAGGTTAATGAACACCATGTTTTTCATGCTTGATGAATGGTAGGCATATTCTCTCCCCTTAACTAGGTGATCAAAAAGTTAGACCCATTCACTTTTTGTGTGCGAGTGTGAGTTGAGTATATCGCGTGTGTTCTCTCTTTGTTTATGAAAAACAAAGATTGATCGAACTATGGGTATACTTGCTTGCTTTTGTTTATCTTAGAGGGTCTGCCTTATGGGAAAAAGTAATCACCCAAGGGAATGACCAAACTAGTAACACGCTAAAGCCAAGCGACTTCCAACTGGGATATAAATGTGGGTACTTGAACAAAGGAAAGTATCACGAGGATAGTTCCAACAAGAAGGGCAACAATGGTCTCTCACCACATTGATTATCCCCCACAAATGGAATGCCCATACTAGAACCCTTGTTATAGTTTGGCCAAAAACCTTTATCTATTCTTTGGTGCAACAATGGCCATTGCAAAGGCATCCACATTCTCGCAATTTTTAGTAGAGATGAGAAATATGCCATGGGAGATTCATGGGTATTGATGCTTGGCTGCCTCGTAGAAGTGAGTGTCGTGGAGGGGAGCCAGTGAGGTCAAGCATCTAATCATCCACTAAGAACAAGTTTGGTTGGGGTAAAACCCATGTGGAATCCAAAAGAATACAATCTTTCACAGCCTTAGGAGTGTACATTACTTGATGTGTCTTTATCAAAGTCTTTTAAAAAAAAAATCAAAACAAAACATCACATGTCAAAAGTGAAAACCCTGATTCAGAATTACATTCATTGAAACAACCAAGTCTCCAACTGGAAAATCCAAAAAATTAAAAAAACTTCTAAGAAAGAGTGTTATTCTCCTAGTTTGGTGCTTCTTGCATGTTCTATGGCACCTCTTTCACTTTTTGTGGTGCTTCTTGCACCTATTTTGACTCTTATTGTCCAAGTTACAAGAGTCAAAACTTTCTTACAAAGCCTTGTAAACTTTTTGGTGCTTCTTACACTTTTTGTGGCGCTTCTTGCACCTATTTTTGGGCTTCTTGCACATTTTTTAGCACTTCTTGCACATTATGTGGCACTTCTTGTCCATTCAGTGGCACCTTTTTCCCATTTTGTGGCACTTCTTGTAGTTTTTGTGGCACTTTTTACAGACCACAAAACAGTGACCTAGAATCATCTCTTGTCTGACAGTCAATCTCATCCCGAAAATCCTCAGCAGTGTTCAACCATTCCTTAGGTAAAATAGAGTCTGAACATGTGTTTTATCAAATGATTTCATGAAATATTAAAATTCAAAAACCCAAGTCCAAAGTTCTTAGTCCAAGAGAACATCAAAAACATCTCACAACACTCTATGAATTTAGAGAGAGGTTGGTCTTCAATTTTTACAAAAGATCTTCAAAGAACAATCCCAACTTGTACTCATTTTACTATTGTCAAAATCCAAGACTTTTCCAAATATTTGAGTACCTCATTTAGGAAGAAAATTTTCCTTCAGTTTCACAGTTCAAACCAAAATTTCAAAACTTTCTCATAGTCCAAAATCATTCCTTAGGTACCTTAGAATCTAAACTTGTTAAAATTGACCTCTACAAGTGGAATTTTCCAACCTAGACCAAGATATAACATCTCAAAGTACCAAAATCATCAAATTTATCACACCCTTGATTATCAAGCCTAGTTTCATCATCAAGATTTATCATCCTCTCATCACAAAATGAAGCTATATAGTCAAATCTAACCTAGTCTCATTAGAATTTATCATTCTAATTGACTTAGTTGTAATCCTTGGTACTTTTACAAAATCTAGATCAAAGTTTAGTCTAAACTATAACACTTGTATTCCCATTCAAACAAGGTTACAAAAGCAAAATTTCAAGGAAAAAAGACTTGAAAATCAAAATGTTAAAGAGCCAAACATTGAAACTCTAACCGTTGAAACTCTAAACATTGAAATTCCAACCATTGAAACTCCAATCATTGAGACTCAAAACACCAAAACTCAAAACAGTGAAACACAAACACCATGGCGGAGGCTAAAGAGAATCCTTTTCATGGACTTAACAACACTAAAGGGGAAGAAATAACTGAAGAAGATATCCAACATGCTGAACAAGACCCCAATTTCCACAAGTGTTTAGAAAATATTTTTGAAAGAAATGGAGAAAGATACCTCCTTATGCTATCCAAACAAGGTTCCAAATTTCCAGATGACTTTGACGTGAATCAATTGAAAGCACCACCCAAAAAGCCCAAAAATGATCTTAAACAAGTGGTTGCTCTCACTCACCAAATGAAGAACCTTCAACAACAAATCCTTGATATGCAAAGAGGGAATTCAAAATGATACTTGATCCAAGAGATTTGTTCCTATCTATTTGATCAAAGTATCCACATGATCCCCTTTCCCAAAAATTGCAAGTTCCCAAACTATGAAAAATACAATGGAAAAACTACTCTAATAGACCACGTGAGAGAATTTAGGACCATGAATCTCAAATTTTAAAATAAGGAAACATATTTGATGAGATTATTCCCAAGAAGCTTAGGTGGACATTTTCTTGAATGGTTCTCCAAAATCACCCCACCAATTAACACCTTTGAGGAATTAGTCAACAAGTTCATCACCCAATTTTCTTACATCCAACATGACATCACCATGAAAGATCTTTGTAACTTGAAACAAAAGAAGGGTGAATCATTCCTTGTGTTCTTGCAAAAATGGAGAAGGTTGTTTGCACGATATTCTCATCCCATACCTAAAAAGGAAAAGATAGGAATCTTTATTGGCAACCTCAATGACAAGATGAGTTATAGATTAGAATTGCAATGTCCCCAAACCTTCAAAAAATTGATTGAAAATGGGATTAAAATTGAAGAAGCCTTAGTCAAAAGAGGAGTTATCAAGATATACAATGAAAAAAACTCATCAAACTCCTCCATCAATTACAATAGTGGTGACAAACCCAAGTTTTGGCAACAAAACAAGAACGTTGGAAATAATGATGGTGTAGTTGAAATTCAAAATGAAAAACCTATATTCAACCTAACTGCAGCCACTGCCAAAACTAATCAGAATAACAATCCCCACAATAACCAAAGCAACAACCAAGGCAACAACCAAAACATCAACCAAAGCAACAATCAAGGTAATGTTGGATCTAGAACACCATCATATCAAATTTCCACAAATTGAAGGAGGTTCACCCCTTTGGGACAATCGTTAGAATCAACATTAAAGGAACTTATTGAAGCTAAAGTCATAACGTTACCAAAGGAAATAAATTGGAAACCACAAATTAAGCCTCCATGGTGGAATGAAACTCACTTCTATGACTTTCACCACAAAAAGGGACATAAAACAAACGACTACATGCAGTTGAGATACTTGATGCAAGATCTAATTGACAACAGGACGATATTTGTAGGACTCCACACAAACAATGACCATGGGGTGTTCAAGAACCCTCTACCAAACTATGAGAAAGGAGAGTCCTTGTCATCAAATAATAAGGGAAAAAGCATAAACTATGTTTATGACACCACCATTATGCATATTGAGGTGGTTAATGATGCAACTCATGAAAAATTAGATCTTATTGAAAATGATGACTCAACCAATGATAACACTATTAAATATGAACAAAACATCATTACAATTGAAAATTATCACCATAAAATTGACACTACCTCACATCAAATCAATGTTATCAAAGTTAGAGAGCCACAAGACAACACACCTGTCAATGTGATCACATGAGGACAAGCAAAGGTAACTATTGTCACCTAGAAATGCACCCTATGCACAGTGATTAAAATTGAGCTTCCTAGGGAAACATGGGATCATTTCAAGGATGTGGGTCACCTATAGTTGAAATGAACCTCTAGAGAAGGCTGGCTTCCTTTGGTGTCACCTAACTACTGATTGTTGTGGGGAAAAAGGAAGAAGGAATACATAAAATAAAGTTTAAAATCTAAGGTGATACACCGAAATGATGAGGAATTATGAAAAGAAAAACAGGATGAACATACACTGGGAAACCTAACTGTAAATTCTTTATGTGCTCAACACAACTTCTTCTAGACTTATGCATCAATCTTAACAGGTTCGATCTACATACACATCTCAGGAAGAAAAGATTAATTTCATAGCTCTAAGATATAAGTGCAGAATTTATAGAACATAGTTAAAGACTTATATAATCAAAAGAAGATACAGAAATGAGAATAGTACAAACATGAACACTAGCTTCCAAGGTAAACTCTGTGTTGCATTCTATATTCCAATTGAGTTACAAAATATACATCAGTTGAGGAAGGATAGCTAAAAATCACTAACTCTTCTAGATGCATTACTCGAACTGTTTACAAAAATGAAAAAAATGCCTTATATACAGTGTGTCGGCCCCCCCCTTAGGGCTTACAAAAATATCGGGCTCAGAAAGAACTATCCTAAGATCTTTTGACTGAATTAATGTAGAACCCCTGCATGTCCATCACGGTGAAGAGTCATCCCCAGGGGAAGCCTTCTTCAGATATTTCACAGCTACCGCATTCATTCTGATCCTGGCATCATGTCCTATTTGAACCACCTCATCTGAACGCATTGAATGCCCTGAGCTCACAATAGATACATGATGCATTCATTCCATTGAAATCCTTCATTCTGATCAGACTACCACAACTCATCTCAGCTCCTCCTGGTTGGTCGAGCGTATTCCACGCAGGCTCTGTAGGCGGTCGAAACTCTTTTTGAAAAGAATCGCATCTCGGTGAGACACTGAAAGTGTCTCGCCAATGCGATTATTCTCCTCTGAAGCCATTGACATAGCATGGATATATCGATGAGAGTCTTTATCGAGCTTCAGAACTCATACCGATGTTGCCTCGAACTTAATATTACAAACCATATCGGCAAGAGTCTGCCGATGTCACCCCAACGCATTTTTCTCTACCGAGCCCCCTGCATTATTTGTTGAGACCCCATATTGAGTCGACAGGACATCCACGGGTCACTAAGACCTTTTTCTGAAGGCCAAATCAGTTGGCGAGCTCCCTTTGGTTGGCGAGACCTACTTGCTTCACCTAGACCTCACACCGAGGTCTTTTCATTCTGTCGAGCTGCCCATCTTCTGTCAGCCAGAGAACATCGAGTCGGGGAAACCTTTCTCCAACTTAGAATGTTATACTGAGGCTTACCTATTGGCGAGACACCACAGGGTCATTGAGACCTTTTGTCAAATTCCCCTTGTCTGCCCGAGCTCACTTTGTGTTTTGGCAAGAGTCTTGCCAAACTGATTTTGTCTCGGTGAGGGCCCATCGTAGTATCGGCAAGAGTCCTGCTGAAGGCAAACGCATTGAGGCCCCCCATCTAGTCAAGGAGACCAAATGTCTTCACCGAGAAATTACGGCGAAGGAATTTACCTTGGCTGAAACCACGAGCAAACCAGGGAGACCTTTTATAATCACTGAGACATCTCAGTGAGGTCCCTTAGTCATACCGAGGGCCCTCCTTTTGTGTTGCTCTATCTGTCAGCAAGAGATCATATGTTCGGTGAGAGATTTTACCGAAAGCACAGAGCTATCCCGAGACCCCCTTCATCTCAGTGAGACTCCCCATCTGTTGGCAGGACCTCCTCCAGAGCTCATCGCTGTCGCCGAAGCACCCCTCGGTCATCGAGACCTTTTGGCGAACTCAAGTTGCCATGCCGAAGACTTCAAAATAAAACACTATCGGTGAGACTTTGTCTCCTCGCTGGGACTTCTCACCGAGCTCTCTGTGTCACCCCGAAGCTAGTGGTCGCCATAAGTCTCACCGACAAACGATTGAATGGCCTATCAGCCAAAGAAATCCGCATGATAAGAGGTCATACTGACCCCTTCCTATCACAGTGATAGGCTCTGTAGCCACGTTCGGTAGGATAGAAGCTAGGTCTCAGTGACCTGTTCAAGATGGAATGAATCAAAGCAATCAGTCAGCTAGACAGTAGGAGGGTCTTGCCGACTTTCTCCTTAAAGGAAAATTATGTCAAATTGATTAAGGCATGCCTTTCAACTGAGCTCCCCTGCAAAATGTCATCAGATGCCTAACATAACCTTTAATGGAATTGTCCCATTTGGCCCCCTTAACACCCACAACATAGATGCCTAGTCTGATTGAGCCTGAGGGTGAAAATTAGGCAACAGTAACATCGAAAGGAGCTACCCGTTCCATTTCCAAATCAATTGTTATCCCTGCAACTCAATATAACATAGTGGATCAGTTGCAGAAGATACCCGCACAAATATCCATACTAGAACTCCTCAATATTTCTCCTACTCATAAGGAAATCCTGGAAAAAGCTCTAGTTGCCACCATGGTACCAAACAATCTAGAGGTTTTTCAATTTCTAAATATGGTGGGACATGTGACTGCACCACACTGCTTATCCTTTTCTAAACATGATGATGTGTTTATCAATCATCCCCACAACACTGCCCTACACATTGAGGTCCTAATCCATAAACACTACATAAAACGTGTCCTAATAGATGGAGGAGTTGGTTTGAATATCTATAATTTAAAACCTATTAGTGCATTAGGCTATTTAGAAAATGCTATTGATCCTAGAAGGAAAATCACAATAAAAGCATATGATGACAAGGAGAGATCTTCACAAGGATTGATAGTGATACCTATTCAAGTGGGACCAATTTTCAGAGATATAGTATGCCAAGTGTTAGACAAAGAGTTAACCTACAACATACTCTTGGGAAGACCTTGGATTCATGACATGCAAGCAGTACCATCCACATATCACCAGTGTTTGAAGTTCTCGTTCAATGGGAAGGAAATCACTATTGCAGCTGATTCAAACAACCCCCAATATTGTAGCACCCTCAAGACTACCCAAGATACTTTTGTACCACACAACAGGGAAGCTCCAACTCAGGGTTTATCAAATGATGGGAAACAACTAAATGCCTTGTCAAAGTGGGTTGAGAAAAAGGACCAGTTAAAGGATAAGGATATCGGTGATGCCAATCCCTCAAGTAAAGAAATACATCAAATCCTACTCCACAAAATCAATAAGGTCAAATCGAATCATTATCAAAACAAGTTTCCAAGATCCAATTGAAAGAAAAAGGCATGGGGGAATACTCATTTCAGAAATCCTTATGTTTGTCACAACTTTCATCTTCTCCAAAGTCATATGGACAACCATCGACATCAAGACAACAATCATCACAACCCATCACACTATTTAATGGAACCTTTGTAAGAGCGGGCACATTAGTGGATGAGTCAAACAACAAGGAGGTTTTAAACTAGTTGTACAAAGATGAAGAATCATCACAAGCATCCGCCTCAAGTGTACAGACAAAGCATTATGAAAAAGGAAAGACAATCATGGAAAATATGGGATATGAGGGAAAAGGTCCTATCGGTAAAATTAAATAAGGCATCATAGAACCAATACAACCTATCACAATGCAAACCAAAGATAAAATAGGATTGGGGTATAGAGAAGAATCAAGAGAAGAAACCAGACAACAAGTTGTTGAAAGAATACTACAACTACAAGCTAGTCACGCTCATGAAACTAATTCAAATGAGTATGAGTGGGATTCGTTATCTGAAGAGTCTTATCATGATAAGGAAATTGATGTAGTCCAAAAGTATACACCTATACATGAGGAGGGCCAAATTTCAAGTTATAGACCGCTTGAAATAGGGTCACTACACATTGATGATTCTAGTGAAGATGATCAGACTCAGAGTGAAACAGATAATTTGAAGGAGAGTTACCTTATAGACATCAATTTTTCTATTAGAAAATTGAAGACATTACCATTGGGACTCTTACTGCATCTTACTTTAGCCAATCCAACAACTCCTTACCCCTGGTACATCCTGAACTAATAGATTGGGATCAAACTGAGCCATCTGATATTCCCCTCTTTTCAAATGACGAAGCCATTGTCAACTTCTTCTATCCCACCAATCCCAAAATAGATTCCACCATTGAACATCATAACAAATCTTCCAACCAAGAGAGTGTCAAATTTTCTAGCTACAAAATGAATAATACAGGGAATAGATCTAATGGTGAAAACCATTCAATGGCAGTATCACATCTAGAAAAAGTAAAAACAAAGAGCATATACAATAGTGAAAACCTCTCTAAGGCACTGAAGGATGGAATATTTGGCACACTCCCCAAACACTTTTAGGAATGATCTAAAGTATTGGTTGAACCCACCCAGTCTATCAATATCAACAATGAAGAAACTGTAAAGACTGTCCATTTGGCAGAATCCTTGATAGATCAAGAAAAACCGAACTTCATCAAATTCTTCATAGAAAGAAAAATCAATTTTGCTTGGTCATATGCCGACATGCCAGGGATTGATCTAGAACTCATCATGCACCACTTGTCACTACCATCAGGAATAAAACTGGTCAAGCAAAAGTTAAGGAAAATGCATCCACATATTGCCATCTTGGTAAAAGCAAAAATGAAGAAGTTATTGGATGTGGGATTTATCAAACCTATTGACTATGGTGAGAGGATTTCTAACATCGTACCTATTTCCAAACTAGACAAAAGCATTAGAATCTGCAGAGATTTCAAAGATCTCAACAAGGCTTTCCCAAAAGATGATTTTCCTCTACCTAACATTGACATCATCGTGGACTTGACTATTGGCCATGAAATGCTCTCGCTTATGGATGGATTTTTAGGATATAATAAAATCAAAATTGCACCTGAGGATCAAGATAAGACAGCCTTCACATGTCTTTGGGGAACCTTTTGTTGGAACGTCATGCCATTCGGGTTGAAAAATGCTGGAGCCACATATCAAAGAGCAATGACCACCAATTTTCATGATATGATGCACACTTTTATGGAAGACTATGTAGATGATTTTTTAGCTAAGTCATACACTAGGGAAGGACACCTGGAGATCTTAGATAAGATTTTCACCAGATTAGAGAAGTTCAATGTGAGACTAAATCCCAAGAAGTGTGTATTTGGTGTAACATCAGCTAAACTTTTGGGGTACATTGTGTCGGCTAAAGGAATTTAGGTAGACCCTGCAAAAATCAAAGCCATAATGGATATGCATCCTAAAAATATCAGCCAGCTCAGATCCTTGCAAGGAAGATTCCAATCCATCGGGAGGTTTATTGCACAACTAGCTGACAAAACCCATCCTTTCAACCATTTTCTTCACAAGAATGTATCTTTCTGATGGGATGAGAAATGTGAAGGAGCCTTCAATCAATTGAAATAATATTTGATGAGTCAATATTTGATGAGTCCACCTGTCTTGATACCATAAACAGAAGGAAAGCCACTTTTATTATACATAGAAACAACTAAGATATCATTGGGATCCTTGTTAGCACAAGAGGATTCAATAGGAAAAGAAAGGGCGATATATTATATTAGCAAAACCTTAAATGGCTATGAGATCAATTACATCTTCATTGAAAAGGTTGGTTTGGAAGTAGTATTTTCTACCCAACAATTGCAACATTATATGCTCACCCATACTATCAAGTTAATATCCAAGATAGATCCACTAAAATACATTCTAAGCAAAGTAATATAACTGGGAGACTAGCTAAGTGGGTCATGATGTTGAGTGAATTTGACATCCAATATGTTAATAGGAAGGAAATCAAAGGACAAGCAATTGTAGATCAGTTAGCTAAAGCACCATTATAAGACAATCATCCCATTAACATTGAGTTTCTAGATGTTGATGTCCTAACAGTGTCCACACAACAATGGGTCTTGTACTTTGATGGTTCTTATACACAACATGGATCAGGAGCCAAAGTCTTGTTTATCTCACCACAAGGACACACCATTCCCAAGTCTTACAAATTTATTTTCCCTTGCACCAACAACACATCTGAATATGAAGCCTTGATCATTGGAATCAAAGTAGCAGTTGAGTGGAAGATCACAAAGTTACATGTCTATGGGGATTCACAACTAGTCATTAATTAGGTAAATGATGACTATCAAACAAAGGATGACAAGCTGATGCCCTAAAAAAAATATTTGATGACTTCAAAAAGTACTTTGTGGAAATAAGATTTGAGAAGATTCCTCAAAATGACAACAAAGTTGCATATGCCATGGAAACCATTGCTTCTCTCTTGCAGATTCTGAAGAAATGAACCTGTTACAAGTTCATGGTAGAAGAACTGTTCAACCCATCTTATGACAACCCTAAGTTCCAGGTTATCTACCATCTAGTTGAGGCTAACACTTCCCTCTACTAGAAAATCTATGCATACTTAAAATATAACACCCTCCCTCCTGACCTATCTCGCAATCAAAAATGAAACTTCATTCGCCAAACTGCCCGACACACCCTTATCATAGATGTCCTTTATCGATAGGTCTTGATGGAACTCTCCTCCAATGTCTGGAATGTGACAAGTTTGAAACAAATTTACAAGAAGTACATGAAGGTGTTTGTGGAACTCATTCGAGTGGTTTAACCCTAGTTAAGAAACTCCTTCATCTGGGATATTACTAGCTGACTATGGAGAAGGATTCTTTTTATTTTTTCAAGAAATTCCAAAAGTGCCAGATTCATGGAAATCTCATCCACGCACTAGCATAGGAACTTCACCCTTTTGCATCAACATGGCCCTTTTTTCAGTGGGGATTGTACCTCATAGGAAAGATTCATCCATCTTCATCCAATGGACACAAGTTCATTATAACAGCCACTAAGTATTTCATGAAATGGATTGAATCTGTCCCTCTAACCACCATCGCAGGAAAACAAATATCATCCTTCATCCTGAACTATATCATATGTAGATATGGCATCCCTCAGTCCATCATTACTGACAATGACAGACCTTTCAAAAATTAGAACGTTGAAGAACTTTGTGAGAAATTTCACATCTAGCATCGATTTTCTACTCCATATTATCCTCAAGGAAATGGCCAAGCAGAGGCCTCAAACAAGACTATCCTGAAAATTTTAAAGAAAACTGTCAATGATGTTGGATGTGACTGGCATGTGCAACTAAACCCTTCTCTATGGGCTTACAGAACTAGTATCTGTACCCCGATGGGAGCTACACCTTATGCTCTAGTCTACGGATCGAAAGCCATTCTACCTATTGAGGTTGAATTGCCATCACTTCGAGTGTCACTAAAAGTGATCATTTTAGATGAGGATCATAGAGTGTCTAGGTTACAAGAATTGGAACTCTTGGATGAGCATCATTATCATGTCATGGATCACCTGAAGGCATATCAACAAAGGATATCCAAAAGCTATAACCACAGAGTCAAGCCTAGAACATTTCAAGTTGGTGATTTAATCTTGAAAGAGAATCCCCGTAATCAACAAGATCGAGAGAAGGGGAAATTTGGACCAAATTGGCTAGGTCCCTTTGTCATTGTGTCAGTCTTCGGATTAGGAGCATATCATTTTTCCACACTAGAAGGGGATTTTTTTGATGAACCCCTCAATAGCCTACATCTCAAGAAGTTCTACACCTAAATCATCTAGTACATTGGAAAAAGGTCCTAAAAAATACCAAAATCATTAGAAAATTTCTTGAAAAAATGGTTGCCTTGATGAAAACCTAGAAAACAGGCATCTTGGTGACAACAAAAAAATAAAAAAAAGATCAAAAGTACAAAAAAGATCAAAAATACAAAAAAAATTAGAAAAAGAGAAAAATACAAAAAAAGTGAAAAATCAAAAAAGATCAAAAATCATAAAATCTAAAAAAAAAAGTGCAATAAAAACAAGTAGTGAAAACCTGGCAATAGGCGCTATTTGTGATAGGTTAGCTTTTCCATCTATTTGAGCATGTTGACCACTCGCTTTCACCATTTTCTTTCGCCATCCATCTACCTATCCTTGGAAAGCACCATGTACATATCCTGGCATCACGGTCGTGTCTCATCCTAGACTGGGGGAAAAATCCTGAACTCACTAGGGGAAATAAACTTTGAGCTTAAACCAACAGACAAATAGCAGTAGTACAATACCACCCAAATCAATGATCATAGTGCCACTCAACATTGAACATTAGTCACACAAACACAAACACATCAACCATCCAAATCAAATAGCCAAATCAATCAAATCAAGAGAAAACTTCAAATGAATGATGTTTCTTCTGAATCATGGGTTTATCACGTCACACTTGAATGTTCAATTGTTATACTTTGATTTTTTTAATCATATCTCTAGAGCCCCTCAATGATGTATTGAACTAGAGGAGCCAGGTAGTGGTATGATTTTTCTTTGTCTGTTGTCTGTGAGTTGATCACTACTACTGTGCAAATTGTCACGGGATGTGCTCTACAAAGTATCACTAATGGCATTCTGAATTTGCATAGGAAAATGGTTAACTCTTGTCTGTTTATGCAAGCAATACTCAGGTCATCTCAATTTAATTATACTTAGATGCTTGTGTTAACTTTCACTATCAAACATCATGGAAGTAGTACTCAAGTCATCATGGTCTAAATATACCATTGATGCTTGTACTCACTTTCAACATTTTAAAGGCCCAATGATGATAATAAATAATACAAATCGGCTATTACGAATGACAACTTTTGCATATGATATCTACATGGCTAGAGTAGAGTGAATCCATGTTAGTTTGCATCAGTTTGCATCTATATCTATGAGATTTCCAAGGCTGCAAGAATGATTTTATCCCTCACATTAAGGGAATGAGTGCACTTGACATTTCCAAAAACACATCATTTTCATATAGTTACACATCACTTGCATTATCATCAATTAGAAAACATTCTCATTTAGCTACATATCAGTTGTATCATCATTTGCATACATTAGAAAACATTATAGCATCATTCATCCATCCATGCATCACATCATAACATTTGCATTAGAAAACACAAAACGACGTGCATCGCCTCTCATTTACATAATCAAAATCATTTCATATAGTGGAATTAGGGAAGTGGTTCGCTAAGCTTAAATGAGTGAGTCTCTTCAGATTTCCAAAAGAATTGGGAAATATGTCAGGTTTTGTGAAGCTTAATTTAACAAAGAATCAACTGAGGACAACCTTCCCACAACTCTTGGAAGGTGGATAGATTCACTCAATTAATCTTAAGACCCTAGAACACAATCATTTGCATAATCATTTACATCACATAATCATAATTCATCTTTACAAAACATCACACATCATTTGCATCACATCCATACATAATCAATATAAACATCACATTACATCACATATCATTATTGCATAATCAAATCCATTTCACATAGTATAAAACATCATTTTGCATAAATCCATAAACCATATAGAATCATCCATCATTGCATTATCATATCATCATTGCATACATTCTCATAGAAATAAGTACCATCACACAATCATTTCATATACACATTCATTCATTCATTACATCATTTATTTACATCAAAAAAGTACAAAAACAACAAAATTCATCACATTTCATTGGCATAATAAAATCCATCACATGCATCATATAGGCATCATTCATCATAGACTCATAACACATCAGTTGCATCATCATTTGCATCCATAGCATATCATAATCATCATCATAACGTGGAAATTAAATGCATCATAGACATCTATCATCATATCAACACATGGATCATAATCATTGTTGCATATCATATAACCTCAAAAATCATAATGTCAAAGTGTATGAGGATATCCAAAAATATGTCGAGATACATCAATATCAAAAATGGCACTATATCGTAAAGGATGAACACAAGAAGAATGTCATCAATGCCACAAACAATGTATACATCATGTCCAAAGTACATCAAAATATGTTATCCTAACCAAAGCTATATCGAGCTCCCACCAGACGGTGTTGGCATCACAGAATCGGTACCTCCTCTACCTGACGAACCTGCACCAAGATCTCTCTTATCTCTAGGCAATGGTTGTGTAACACCCATGCTAACAGTCCGAGACTGAGACCTGCCAGATCGAGACTATACAAAGCTCTCTCACTACTCAAGAGGAACAAGCTCATGATATTTACCCCTATAAAACTAAGCCTCCTAAGTAGTGTGTCGAAACTCTCTAAAATAATAAGATGTACTAACAACTTTTGTAACCTGTTGTAATCTCTCAGTAATGGCCTCAGCCTGCTCTACCCGTCATCTCATGGCATCCCTCTCTATAGTAAGTATGACAACCTATGCCTATAACTACTGTACATGCTACCTATCTACATCTCTATCAGTTGTCAGTGTCTGAACCTATGCCTGATCCTGCACTAACCCTAAAGAGTTTGAGCCCATGCATGTACCTATTGCATATATGCATCTCTCCCAGTCGTCAGTGTCTGAACTTGTGCCTAAGCTTGCACTAACTCACCCTGAAGATTTTGAATCTATGCTTGTAATGCCTCTATCTATGCCTACTAATGATGAGAGGGGACTCTAATCTGAATCCTTGGAATCATCAATTGAGGTACGGTAGTACTCCTCCTACGTCTAGGAATTGCAAAATCTAGAATGTGACTACCAACTACACCTGATAGCCCTACACCTGAGCTACCACCATCATCACCACCACCACCCTCAGCACCATCATCCCCAATATCACTCTCCTCCTCCTCTCCATCCCCCCTTTGTCTTGGTTCCTAAGGTGATGCCTTGTCATCATCATCAACTAGAAGAACTAGCTCATCAAGACTAGATATCCTCAGAAAGGGATGTGTGTAAAAATACTCAAAATACTCCTTTGTCATCCTTGCATGTGCAACCTATGGAGCATAATCCCACATACATGGTGCCAATGTATAATACTCAGTACAAGCAGCATCATAAGATAGGAATGGCCCCCACTCTGTCACATCCTGTCATTGTCGTGCATAATGGGAAACCCCCTAGGGCATCGCCTGAACTCCTTCAAACTGATGACAAACCCATAGATACAAATATCTCTTGAGTATAGAACATTTCCATCCCATCAAGTATCACAATAGTAGCATGTATGGTATCTCCATCTCATCCTTTGGCCACACCTCAGAATCTAAGTAAGGGTGACATGTCACAGTCTTCAGTTTATCTAGGACACGTCTCCAATAATCTAATTTTCCAATCTTATGTTGAACACACAGACTGCTGTAGTTGAACACATAAGGTCTACCCGTCAGTCACTGTCTATCTCCCACTGGCCAAGTGATCGATATATGCTTCCATGCCCATATCTGCAATAGTGTAACTCTAGCAGAGAGGCTCATTGCCCCACAATAAACAACTTGGTGCAAATCATGATACAACTGGGCTAACATACAAGAACCACATGCATATTTGGTCCCCTCCAATATCATATGCTCCAATACCCGACCCCATCCCACTGATAATCCCTTTGACCTACAGTCAAGACAAAGAAATCCACCAATGAACCCAAATAGAACACATAGTAGAGCATCATATCTCCCCATCATCTCTTGCCAAGGGACCCAACAACTTGAAACATGATCATCTTGGAACATCCTATGCAAGGTATTGGTCCCACCTTGCTCTCCTTTGTCATACATAACTATCTCGCTAACCACTGGAATCCGTAGGATATGATACACATCCTTGGGAGTATCTATCATCTCCCCAGTAGCCAGATGAAAGGTGTTGTGGTCACTATGCCACCTTTATACCAAAGTAGTCAACAAACCCCTGTTAATCCTATACTGGGGTTTATCTAACAATGATGTCAACCCACAATGCACGATAATCTCTAAATCAACCTACGTCGACTGACGAATCATATCCCATGTATTTGGGAATCACTTTTGAGATTGGAGAAGATCAAGGTCCTCCTAATCATATCAATGACAAAAAAATTAGCATTACATCAATCACATCATGTTTAATCAAGATCATAAGTCAATAACATCATGTTCAATCAAGATCATCAGTCAATCAAATCAAGTTCAATCAAGATCATCAGTCAATCTATCAAATCAATCATCAAATCAATCAATCAAGACAATCATCAGTGCATCTATCATTGATCCTCACCTATCATGAGGTTGATACATTAGTAAATCCTATCATCGATCCTCACCTATCATGAGGTCAACACATCAGTGAATCCTATCATCGATCCTCACCTATCATGAGGTCAATACATCATCAATCCTATCATCGATCCTCACCTATCATGAGGTTGATCAAGCATCAGTCCTATCATTGATCCTCACCTATAATGAGGTTGAAACATCATTAGTCCTATCATCGATCATCACCTATCATGAGGTCAAAACATCATGAAGTTATCCTATCATTTGACTCTCAACTATCATCAAGTATCTTATCAAACATCAATCAAGCAATGAACATCACACGATCTGACTAAAATCAATCAAAAGCATCATTGAACATCACAACACAATGACTAACATGATTCATGAACATTATACAAGCCTCAAAAAATATCCATAATCAATCACACATCATCAGATAAGAAAAAAAATAGGGAAAATCATCAAGAATCATCAAAGACGAACCCTACCAAAACCCTCAAAAAAGTAAAAGGTGCCACAGAATCAGCAAGAAGCACCATTTCA
This sequence comes from Sequoia sempervirens, assembly GCA_007258455.2. Classification (NCBI taxonomy): domain Eukaryota; kingdom Viridiplantae; phylum Streptophyta; class Pinopsida; order Cupressales; family Cupressaceae; genus Sequoia; species Sequoia sempervirens. Next base: position 50,853 of record VDFB02393371.1, on the reverse strand, counting down.
GGGGAAAAAGGCATTGAAACAGGGTTCAACATGAAATCAGGGCTACAGGAATCGCCATAGAACAAGCAAAAAGTGCCATTTGGGACCCAAAAAGCACCATAGAATGGACAAAAAGCACCAAAACTCTCAGAAACACCCCAAACTGACTCCAAAACAACAAAAATACCCCCCCAAAAGTGCAAAAATGACTTTAAATGGCCTACAATACCTATCTACCAAGTTCAAAACATCAATAAAAGGCATGAAAATGACTAAAGGAGGTTTCTCGTAATACGTATCGAAGGTCCAGCTACAATAGGGTGACCATGGTGATGAACGCACTCGAAACGATGCCTGTGATACAAAATCACCATCTTCCTCTAGCTCTCCACTCTCCAAATTTTTCAAAATCATAATGTGCAAATGAATTCACTTTTCCCACTTTTTACCTTTTTAAAGGTTAATGGAGGGAATTATGGTGGGATTTATTTCCTTTTTTTACCAAAAATGGGCTTTAACTAATCAAAATTGTTCAAGGAGCGAGTGTAGAATCAAATTTTGAGAGATAAATCATGTCTGATATCAAAGTATCATTGGTTTAACATTGGATCATCATTACGTCACTGCAACATCATCCCACAATCATCAAATCATCGAAAAATCATCAAAATTCCAAACATCACTGATTTATCTCTCGAGGGGGCATATATCCATCTGTACTTGAAAAGTAACGTTTGGGGCATCGTTTAGGGCATCAAAAAAAAATTTGAACATCGATATTAAAGTTTTCTTTGAAGCAACATTTAAACATATTACTTCAAAGAGGGGAAAAATGTATTCCCCCAAAATTGGTCATCACCTTTAATTAATTAAATACTAGCTATTTAATTAATATTTCGACTACGTATAAATAAATTCTCAATTTATTTATATTGTTCATTTTCTAAATTCTCCAAATCTAAAACATATTCTTCTAAATCAATTAAATAAACAAATTTCCATAAACTTGTTTTATTTAATTAATCTTCACTAATCTCGATTAGGAATTTGAGCACATGTCTACAATTTTTTGTGCCACCTCACCAAGGGCACATGGAATTAAATAACTCTATTTTTTAATTAGATTATCTCCAACTCATTTTAAAAAGAACATGGCTCATTCCTCACACACTTCCACCAATTTTAAAGGCACATGGTCTTTTCTTCCCACACTTGATTCTTCCATCCAAATGGCATGTTTCCCATTGGTCAAGAGATTCTTCCATCCAAATGGCATGTTGTCTTTGGTCAAGGGGACAACATCTTGATTCTCTCCATCTCCACCATCCATTCTTCTTGTTCGAATCTGGACCATCGATTATTTCCACCTCACTATATGCTTGGAAAAGGCTATAAATACAACCCTTGGGCATTGTATTTTGCATCCACATTTGAAGTAAAATTATCATGCAGGTACATTGTTTGATCTTGGGAACACTTTGGAGTCTTATAGCTACATTTTGTTTTATGTTTGATTTTAGAGTTATATGTTACGATCATATTGCTTCATAGTTTCATTTTATGTCCTCCATTGCATCATAGTTGCATTTTAGATTAGCATTTTTATAGTTAGCATTTGAGCATATGGAGTATCCTTTTAGTTATCCATAGTTTGCATTTGAGTATATGTAGAATCATATATAGAGTCATATAGATCACTACCATAGTATCCACCACCATTTTTCCATTCATCATATCATCCATTATCCTTTCTATCGTTTAGTTTCATGTAGGAGCACAGTTGGCTTGCATGTTGAATACTAATCTCGTTTCTTAAGTGTCATTCTAATAGCCTTTGTGCACATAGAAATTTGAGGGTCAAAAGGTTAAAACAATCATTAAGAATAGAGGACAATGAAATGTTCTTGAAAGATTCGTTAAATTGCAATTTAGAGTAGCTTCTTTGCTTTGAATCTTTAATATAATTTGTTTCATTAAGGTTTGTGTTGATACTAACATTACACATTACACACACACACTGTTTGATCAAACACTCTTCAATTGGAATCCTTCAAATGGAACTTTTCAAGGATTAAATCATTATATTTTCTAAAAACATGTGATTTAAGCAAAAAACAAGATCTCCCAAAAAGTTTAAACCACTATTGTTGGATCACCCTATATCATAATTTTCTATTGTGGAGGTCAAAATATGAACACAATGTTTGACTTAGGCAAGCCCCTATATCACAGAACCCTTCCCCTCTTTTCATGTGTGTAGGTTGCAGATCTGTAGTGAATTGGAAAAATATTGAAATCTATTTGTTCGTCATGCACTCAAACCCTACAAGTTGTTAAGTCAAAGAAACTGTATTTTCTATTCAATAGACAAAGTTCCAACAGTGAGCCTAAAAGGATTGAAGCTATAGACTAGTGACCTCAGGGCCATACTTTTATATCTTGCAAAGGAGGATAATTTAGGGTGCACTATGCCCTAGACCAGTGAATCCAAGCTCAAATTTGTATCAAAGGTTCCTCTATATCTACCTTCTATATGTTTGGATTCTTTTTTGTCCTATTGTACATATTTGATTTCTCAAAATTCATAATATCTAGACTACTACATTTTCATAGTTTGCATAGTTAGATCATTGCATCATTCAAAATCAATCAATTAACAATCATCCAAATCATCACATCTTCATCACTCACAAGGATTAAAACCCTAATCCACAATTTTGACTCTTCCTATAAGTATTTGTAAGCAAGTGGATATGAGATCACTTATAATCCTTCAAACCAAATT